>PVJS01036586.1:0-20380 GCA_004027185.1 Glis glis | reverse complement strand
TCTTTTATTTTTTCAGTTTGGATGTATCTTCTTTTTTTTTTTTTTTTTTTTTTTTCGGTAACGGGGATTGAACCCAGGGGCGTTCTACCTCCGCGCTACACTCCCGGCCCTATTTTTTATACTTTATTTTGAAACTGGTCTCACAAAGTTGCGGAGGGCCTCACTAAGGAGAGAGAGAGAGAGACAGAGAAACAGGGAGAGAGAGAGAGAGAGCTGAGGCTGGCCGCGAACCCGGATCCTCTGGTCTCCGCCTCCCAAAGTACTGGGATTACAAGCGTGCACCACCACGCCCGGTTGGATGTATCTTCTAATATCCAGTTTCCTTAGAGTGAGAATTAAAAGTCACTTGGAGCCGGGCGTGGTGGCGCACGCTTGTAATCCCAGTACTTTGGGAGGCGAAGACCGGAGAATCCGGGTTCGCAGCCAGCCTCAGCTCTCTTGCTCTTTCTCTCCCTGTCTCTCTCTCTCCTTAGTGAGACCCTCCGCAACTTCGTGAGACCCGGTTTCAAAATAAGGTATAAAAAATAGGGCCGGGGGTGTGGCGCAGAGGTAGAACACCCCTGCGTTCAATCCCCGGTACTGCAAAAAAAAAAAAAAAAGTCACTTGGAAACAATCAGGGTATAGAATCCTCCTATATTTTTATGACTTCTTTCTTCCTCATTTTTGGCCAAGTTTTTGCTGTTGTTGTGCTCATCTTTAATTCAACAGCATTTTCTTCTTGCTACCTACATTTATCAAACATTTCCAAGCTCTTCCCTTTACTTTTCTTAGACGCAACAACTATCTTTCTTCAAGCACCGCACGCTGACCGGTTGCACCACTGGAGCTCCAACAACTGTCTTCCTTTCACATTCATATTTTATCAGGTTATGTTTAATTCAGTTATGTAAATTAAATGCCACAAAACAACCGGCATAAACAGGTTTGGGACTAAACACATCTGGTTCTTGGGAAATACTCCAAAGGTTGGGGCAGAAATAAACGCATGTGCATTCCAGAGAGACACCTGTGGGCTATGCAGGGAGGTTTGGGGATTTCACAGCGGGGTGGACCTTCTGGAGGTTTCTCAGCGGGGTGGACCTTCCTCACCAATCTGGCATATTGGTTCCCGAGCTTCTGTACCGTCTCCTGCTCCTGCTCCTTCTCATTGAACCTGTTCTGCTCCCTGGTTCTAGACTCACATTCTCAAAGTCCATGATGCATCCCCAGGAGGGACTCTGGACCTATCCAGGGGGGCAGTAGTAGCTTCCGGTGCAATTGGGGGCTTTGAATAAAAATAAAGGGGTGATGGAAATGTCCAGGGGGGCACTGAATAATTTTTTGTTTTGGAAAAGAGGGTGGTAAGCTAATAAGTTTGGGAATCTAGAGCGTCCACAGGAAATAATATGCATCTGCCTCTAATTTTCTATCTAGCAGCCCTCCCAGCATTGGAATTCACCCCTGTGCACTCCCTTGATCTCCTTGTCAGTCTGCCCATCTCACTTTTCAGAAGTCCTCTGGTGACATGGTCCCTGGATCTTACACCATCCTGGGTACCTCTCTAGCTGCAGACTGCATCATGGTGCCAGGGTGCACCTTCTACTGTTTTATGTACATTTCCTAAGTCTGCTCAATGAACCCTGTCCATTCCTACCTGTTGCAGGACTAGAAGTATAAATTCTATAGTGATAAACTTAAGTCCCTCCACTCCTGGAGAGTTTAAACATCAGGCCTGAATGAAAGAATGATCATCTGCATCAAAATTTAAGTTAATTTAGAGAGCCAGGACAGCTCTGTTGAGACAGCTGGGATGTTCTCCTACCCAGCAGGACGTGCTGTTTAGGCTGGGGGAGGCAGGGGAGCCCTCTCAGGGACATTCAGCCAGAGCTGCTCCTTGGGGCTGGGGCAGGGACATGCTTGTCTCCCTGGTCTCTGCTGACCAGGGCTGTGTCCCTCTGCAGCCTGTGCACCCCTCATCCTGCCTCCCCTCCTCATTGCTCCTCTTTCCCTCTCTTCCTGTCAGATCAGCAAAGACCGGCACAATTATCAATTAAGTAGTGCCTGACACATCCCTTCTTTGTCCACCCTCTTCTTTTTGTACTGAGATCTGGTATTTGTTGTTAAATTTAGAATGTTTAATTTCATTCGTTTGCCTAATGATGGGCATTTGTCTTTTTATCCTTATCTGCTTATGTATTGTTTTCCTCTACCAAACTCATGTGACTCTTGATATAGGTTTGTACAAGCTGCTGGGTGTTGAGACTAGAGACGAGTAACTTGGGTCCCTGCCTACGAGGTCCTCTGTTTGTTCATTTTCCTTCTTTTTTCTTTAAAAAAAGAGTTTATTATTGTCTGGATATGGGCCTGGTACAGAGAAGCCATTCCATAAATATGGGTCAAATATTGATGCATGAGATGTTATTAGGTTGAACTTGTTGATATCTGATCACTTTCAACCTGCCAAAAATGGTCGTTTCATTGTATATGGTTCAATCTAGTATAAAAGTAACAAATATGTTCACCATGGAGAGCCTGGAAAATTCTGTATTGTATGGAAAAATATTACCTATAATATTATCCCTCAAGCATAAATAACATCAAGGCCCCCCACTTTTGTTACTGGGGATTAAACCCAGGGGCATTCTACCTCTGAGCTAAACCCCCAGCCCTTTTTATTTTTTGTTTTGACACAGGGTCTTACTAAGTTGCTGAGGTTGGTCTCAAACCTGTGATCCTCCTGTCTCACCCTCCCATGTAATGGGATTACAGGCGTGTGCCACCACGCCCAGCTGGCCCCCACTTTTTTTGTGTGGTACTGGGGATTGAACCCAGGGGTATTCTACCTCTAAGCTACACCCCCAGCCCTATTTTTTATTCTTTATTTTGAAACCAGGTCTCCCTAAACTGTGGAGGGCCTCACTAAGTAGCTGAGGCTGGCCATGAACCCGGATCCTCCGGTCTCAGCCTCCCAAGTACAGGGATTACAAGCATTCACCACCACGCCTGGCTTGGGCCCCCTTTTAAAATAGATGTGAATGTTGTTTTTTTCTATATTTGCAAGTGCTTGTTGTAAGAAATTAATTCAAAGCACACAGGAGTATAAAGAATAAATGTGAAAGTCCACCCCCCGCACCCCCCGTCTCCTTCCCCTAGGTAACTATTGTCAAGTGTTTGGTGTGGGTTCTTCTAGAAATCTTTCTATGAATTTGCATATTTGTGGGAATATATGCACATTTACGATTGGTAGATTATATACATTTATACCAATGAAACGGGTGTGGTGGTACGCACCTCTAACCGCAGTACTTGGGAGGCCAAGACAGGAAGATTGCCGGTTCAAGGATAGCTTCAGCAACCTATCAAGACCCTGTTTCAAAACAAAAAATAAAAAGGGCTCGGGGTATTGCTCAGAGGTAGAACACCCCTGGGTTCAATTCCTAGTACCACACACACACACACACACACACACACACACACAAAGTAAAAAAGTTTATACAAATCAATGATTCGAAACTGAGCACCAGCATCTACACACCCCTCCGTGACTGTAGTTTTCCTCTCCAGAGGATTGAGGACACCTGCATCTGAGGCCCTTTCCTTCTTCAGCCTGGTGGTCCCACTGGAGGACACACTGACCTGAGAAGCCGCAGCCACTCTCCATCCGAGGAAGAGGCAGGCTGGTCTGCTTCCATTTGCAGCCACAAGGAGGCTTTCCAGGTCCCGTTGAGCAGGAGACCCAGAGCTGGTGTGTCCTAGGAGCCAGTGGAGCTGATGGTAGAGGTGGCTGGGGTCGTGTTGGGCAATGGCTTCCCAGCTGAGAGCCAGGTCCTGCCGGTAGACTTGGCACCTGCTCTGGCTCTCTGGTCCCAAGACAGTGGTTTATTCATTGGGACTCAATAAAGCATCCAGATCAATACAGCCATCGACCTGCAGGGCAGTGTGTGTGTGTGTGTGTGTGTGTGTGTGTGTGTATGTGTGTGTGTGTGTGTGTGTGTGTGTGTAGGCAGCAGTGTGCTCGGAGGCGGAGGGGAGCCAGAGGCTCTGGGCCTCTGTGGAAGGTGCCGGGCTCCAGTCTCCACAGCCCCGAGACTGACATTCTCTGCGTCTCTCATTTTGCCTGTTTTAGAGACATGTTTGTCAGGACCAGGAGTTGAGTTCAGACTGTGCCTCTGTGGGTGTTGGGGTCTTGGGCAACCATCTGATCTCGGTGAGCCTTGGTCTCCCCTCCTTGCATGAGGAGGGTGGGGGGACATGGGACACCGAGTAACAGGGCCGGATCATCGGGCTCCCAAGACTGGAAGCCGGTTACCGACTCTGTGACCTTGGTCTAGCGGTGTCACCCTCGTTGTGTCCTTAGAGTTGCTAAATCTCTGAGCTGCAACTGAGAGTGGTGCTGGCTCCTAAGTTTGCTATGACCGTGGCAGCACTTACAGGGTTGTGGTAAAGAATATATGAGCTAGCTGGGCGCGGTGGTGCACGCCTGTAATCCCAGTACCTGGGAGGCTGAGATAGGAGGATTGCAGGTTTGAGACCAGCCTCAGCAACTTAGCAAGACCGTTTCAAAATAAAAAATAAAAAGGGCTGGGGTGTACCTCAGTGGTAGAATGCCCCTGGGTTCAACCCTCCAGTACTTTATATATATATATATATATATATATATATATATATCTGATATATATAGCTGACTAGTGAAAGCACTTCATAAACCACAAAGCCTCATTCAAATGGGAGTGTTATTATTATTATATGTTTATCTACAACTACATAAACCCAAAAACCTATCCCTGTGGGGAACCTCAAAGCACCCCTTGGTGGGTGGAATTTACCAACAGGGAGGAGTTGGGGTTCGGACCTCAGGGATCTTGTTCCCGCTGCTCACTCTCCTCCCTGCCCGCTGTTTCTGCCTGGAGGGATGGTCTGGACAGCGTGGGAACCCGGGTCTCCAGGGACAATCCCCGGCTTTCTGGAGAAGAGGCCCGGAGGAGAAGTGACTTTCCCTAGGTCACACAGAGAGGCAGTGTCAGACCCTGGGTCTGTGGCCTCCGACTCCTGGCTCCCAGTCCAGTTGCTCCCGTCAGTCAGGGAGCTGATGCGCACGGGGACACCGCTGGTGCGGTGGGGCAGGGACCTGCGACAGGTACAGGACACAGAAGGGAGACGGGAAGCCCACGGAGATTTTCCTGGATGTTGCTGGGCTCCGCTGATGAGTGTCCTGTGCCTCTGCTGAGGGAGCTGGTGGAGGCCACAGAGGATGAGCGGGAGCAGTAGGTAGACCTTGGAGGTGTGTGACATTGAGATACGGGTGACAAGGGTGGGTGAGGGCAACGGCTTGTTAGGAAGACTTTGCCCAGGCGGGAGGCTGTGTGTGGGTGTGTGGGGGGGGGCATGGAGGGAGGGCAGGCGACCTGCTGGGTTGTGCCCCGCAGTGCTCTGCCATTGTGAGCGTTTCTAGTGAGAGTGGGGGTGTCTTCAGCAGAGTTTGGCTGGGAAGCTGCTCTTGGCTGCAGGGTCAATTCTACTTTTGTTCTCCCCAAATTCTCAGGAACTCTGTTTGTTTCCCTGGGGTTTCTCTGGCCTCACCAGGCCAGGGTCCACTTCTCACAGGCCTGCAGCCAGAGCTATGTGGTTTCCTGGGACATGTTCGCCTGCTCCTGCCCCTCGGGCTTTATAAAAGTGAGTTTAGAGGCTGGAATGTTTTTCTTCTTGAGCCACTGACCTGAGAGTGAAGGTCCTGAGAGGGTGTTTTCTCTGGCTGAGTGTGATGGACGAAGTCTGCTGTGTGGCTCCTTGTTTCCCCACGGAGGGCGGACAGTGGCGCCTGACTCACTTCCTAAGGAACTGTGCACCCAGCTTCTCTGTCTGAGGAAAGTCCTGCGTGGCGCATCCTGACGGAATCATTGCTTTTTCTCCCATCCCAGAGACAGCGGCCCAGGCCCTCTTCTGGACCTGCGGGTGGGGTCACCACAAGGTGGATTGGGAAAGGAAGTCCCCAAGCCACTTCTGTGGTACTCAGACTGAGGGTTCAGGAGAAGATAGCACTGAAGGCCCAGTGGATTTCAAGCCCAGGTTGGCCAGAGAGGGGCAGAGGTGTCCGCCTGTGAACAAAGGTCTGGAGGACGAACATGCATAGTTAAGAGAACCTGCAACTAGGGAATTGATGTGTGAGGTAATGAGAGAGAAATCTGGAAGGTTATTTGGGATTCAAAATGGAAGACCAAAGAAAGCTATATGAGATAGATTTGACCACGTTTTGTAGACAGCAGAGGGCCATGGATGATTTTGGAGCAGGCAGGTGACCTGAGCTGAGCCATCCTTCAGGAAGATTATTCCAGTGACCCAGGGGAGGGCTGTGAATAACAGCATGTTTGAGAACCTGCCTGCTTGTGGTGGAATTTAGGTGGCTCACCTGAGCCATCAAGGAAAGAACAGGAAGAGAGGAATTCATTTGGCCAGGATATACTGAGGGTCCGCTTATGTACTTAGTGTATTAGAAGGCGAAAAATAGGGAAAGTGTTGGTTGTTGCCTTTGCTGAACTTTCTGATTGTGAAGATTTCCACACACTCCCATAAATGGTGGGAGAGTATTTCAAAATCACCCACTGGAAGATAAAAGAGAATAACAGACACCCGCATGAAGTGAAGTGGTGGCTCTGAGCTGCGGCGTGACACTGGTCAAGTCTCTATTTCATGCCAGGCACCCTGATCCTCACCCAGCTCTGTGGAGATGACAGGGAGAGACTGAAGAGCTTTCCTAGGGACGCGCAGGCGTGGGAAGGTGGGGCTGGTGTCCAGCCTCTGCTCTGTCCAGTTCCAGTTTGGGACTTTATGCCAAGGGCGGCATAATTATACCTCCACTGTAGGCAGTGGAGGTAGGAAGCACATCTGTAGGAAGTCTGAGAGGGTGGGAGGGTGGGGTGTGAGGAGGGGACCAGGGCTGGCATTAGGGACAGATGGGGATGTGAGCATGGTAGGCAAGAGGCATTGAGTTGAGAGAGGGCAGTTGCTCTCCATTCTTCTGAGCCAACAGGATGTTATACAGCAAAATATAGTGAGAGACTTCTGCTTCCAGTCAAGAAGGAGCAAGGCAGTCTCCAACTGCCCTCCTGTGTGAACAACTAGGAACCGGACAAAGCATAGGGAAAGTCTGTATTCATTTCTAGATAATAGGCAAAGATGAACTATGATTCCCTGGAAAAAGACTAACCAGCTGAGCTCTATCGACACCTGGGCCTCTATTTGAGGATAATTTTGCCACAGGAAGGAAGAATCCAGAGACTGGCACTCGCTGAGTGGAGGAGACAGAGAACAGAGTTTGGGGAGGCCAAGATGTGTAGAACTTATGGAGCAAAATACCTTAAAGGAGAAAACTAAAAAGAGAGAAACTATAGAAATCTGCATAGAGGTCCTCTTGAATCTTTGGCAGAATATCAATCTGCTCATGCACAGGGTAAAACTCTGTGTGATCAGACAAGAACTACTGTTGAGGGAAGCTATAAGACAAACCAAAGAGCCAATGCAGGGCCATTCATTTGCATCCTCTCTACCCAAACAGGACACTTAACTGAATAACTGGGTCACTCCATAGAGACCGAGAAGGGTTGTGCATCAGCCGTGGGGATATACTATTCCTGAATAAAGGCTTGCCTTAAAATAACTTAAGCCAGGCATGGTGACACACGCTTATAATCCTGGGAGGCTGAGACAGGAGGATTGCAGTTTCGTGGCCAGCCTCAGCAACTTAGTGAGACCCTATTTTTTTTTTTTTGTGGTACTGGGGATTGAACCCAGGGGCATACTACCTCTGAGCTCCACCCCCAACCCAATTTTTTATTCTTTATTTTGAAACAGGGTCTCAGTAAGTTGCAGAAGGCCTCATAAGTTGCTGAGGCTGGCGGCGAACCCATGCTCCTCCTGTCTCAGCCTCCCAAGTACTGGGATTACAAACGTGTGCCACCATGTCCGGCTGAGACCCTGTTTTTTTTTTAAAATAAAGAATAATAAATAGGGCTGCGGATATAGCTTGGAGGTAGAATGCCCCTGGGTTCAATCCCCAGTTCTGTAAAATAAATAAATAAAATAAAATAACTTAAAAACAAATCAGCAATAATCTTAGCTGCCTAATAGGAAAATGTCCAACACTCTCTAAAGAAATGCAACAAAATTCCGCATTGAAAAATACAAAGTTGACATATCAAGTATCCAGTAAAAAATTACTAGACAAAGAAGGAGATGTAGCCAGGCATGGTGGTGCATGCTTGTAATCCCAGTACTTGGGAGGCTGAGACCGGAGGATCCAGGTTTGCTGTCAGCCTCAGCTACTTAGTGAGGCCCTCCGCAACTTAGTGAGACCCTGTTTCAAAATAAAGAATAAAAAATAGGGCTGGGGGTGTAGCTCGGAGGTAGAATGCCACTGAATTCAATCCCCAGTACTGCAAAACAAACAAAGAAAAATATTGATAAAAAATAAACAGCATCATGGCATGTGGGACAATATAAAGCAGCCTAATATGTGTACAATCAGATGTTCAAAAGAGCAGAGAGAAGATGGACAGAAAAAATATTTGAAGAAATGTAGCAGAAAAGTTCAAATTTGATGAAAAATATTAAACTATGCTCAATAAATCCCAAATTAATATAATGAATAAAAATAAAAAAATAAAGCAGATCACACCACAGTACATCATAATCAAATTGCTTAATAAAAAGACACTCATAAAAGTACCCAAATGCTAGGCGCGGTGGCGCTTGCCTATGATTCCAGGACTTGGAGGCTGAGCCAGGAGGATCACAAGTTTGAGGCCAGCCAGGCAACTTAGACCCTGTCTCAAAATAAGAAAATGAAAAGGACTGGGAATGTAGATCAATGGTAGAGTCCCCTGGGTTCAATCCCCAATACTGGGATATATATATATATACACATACATATAGCATAGTTGAAAGGAACAAAGATAAGAATGAGAGCATGTCTGGTCAAAAATTATTTAAGGCAGAGAAGAGTATAACTGAAAAAAAAATTGTCAAGCTAGAATTCTATACCCAACAAAAATATCCTTCAAATATGAAGGTGAAGTAAAGATATTTTATAGACAAGGTAAAGTTGAGAGAATTCCTCACCAGCAGACCTGCACTGCAAAAAGTGTTAATATAAAATTTTTCAGCTGGGCCTGGTGGCACACACTTGTAATTCCAGTACTTGGGAGGCTGAGACAAGAGGATCACAGGTTCACGGCCAACCTCAGCTACTTAGTGAGGCCCTCTGCAACTTAGTGAGGCCCTGTTTCAAAATAAAAGAATAAAATCAGACTGGAGGTGTAGCTGGAGGTAGAATGTAAGTCCTAGAACAACCACTAAAAAATAAAAATAATAAAGAAGTATGACTCATAAGCCAATAATGGAGATAAAATAGGATGACTAATTAAAAAATGGCAAGAAAAGGGGAAAAGAATCAAAGAACAAATGAGAAAAATAAAAACAAAAAACAAGACAATACCTTTAAACGCAGCCATCATCATATTAAATTAGTAATCATATTAAATGTGTTATAAATACTCCATTTAATAGTAAGATACTGTCAGATGGATAACAAAACAGGAACCAGCTATAAGCTATCATTAAGAAACCCATTTAGCTGAGTGTGGTGGTGAATGCCTGTAATCATAGCTACTCAGGAGGCTGAGGCGGGAGGATCACAAGTTGGAGGCTAGCCTCTACAACTTAACAAGATCCTGTATCAAAGTAAAAAATAAAAAGCTGGGGATGTAGCTCGGCAGTCGAGTGCCCCCGCATTCAATTCTTAGTACTACAAAAAAAAAAAAATCTGAAGAACTTCCTCGTGTCCTATCTGTGCTTCTTCGTTAATTAGCCAACCACTTAATGCTGAAATTGATGATATAGAAAGAAAGATAGGGGAAGATAGGACAAACCACAGTTACAGTTCCTTTCAGTCCTTCCTTGCTCATTAATAAGCTGATGGTAGAGAATATTAGTAGAATGTATAAATATCAAGAAGCAAAATAAAGCCGGGCGTGGTGGCGCACGCTTGTAATCCCAGTACTTTGGGAGGCAGAGACCGGAGGATCCGGGTTCGCGGCCAGCCTCAGCTCTCTATCTCTCTCTCCCTGTCTCTCTCTCTCTCTGTCTCTACTTAGTGAGGCCCTCCGCAACTTCGTGAGACCTGGTCTCAAAATAAAGTATAAAAAATAGGGCCGGGGGCGTAGCGCGGAGGTAGAACGCCCCTGCGTTCAATCCCTGGTACCGCAAAAAAAAAAAAAGAAGCAAAATAAAGACAGATGAGTTAGTTTTCTGCAGCATTTCTACTGTTTTAGAATGAAATATATCCATTTGAGCCATGAAGTACTAATTATTTCATTTCTATTCTGCATATGATTTAAATGCTCTTAAATACATGCATACTTATGAGCCATGAAATACTAATTGTTTCATTTCAATGCTTCTGCATATGAATCAAGTGCTCTTATATTTGCATTTAAAACAGATATTGTGCAATAGAAGGATGGATGGTAAAATGCTAATAATTTAAAAGTTTTACTTTTCTTAGAACAACAATAAATAGCAAATGAAAACATCCTGACAAGTTGAAAGAAGATCGTAGAGGAAAGGACAAAGTTTTATATTTTAGTATGTCTAGTGGCATTTTTTTCCATGCTTTTTTAATAAAGGATCCTTCACTTTCATTTTGTACTGGGGCCCCTAAGTTATGTAGCTGTCCCTAAGATCAAAAATAAGACAAGGATGTCCATTGTCACTTCTTTCACCTTTAGACTAGACGTCCTAGCCAGAGCAGTAATGCAAGAAAAAAAAATCATACAAATAGGAAAAAAAAAAACTTAAACTCTCTTTATTCTTAGATGATATCATCACCTATGCAAAAAATCCTAAGGAATCCACAAAGAAGCTTCTAGAAGTGAGTTCAACAAGGCTGAAAGTTAGATGATTAATGTAAAAGGTTAAATTTATTTTTATATGGTAGCACAAACAACTGGAAATTGAAAAAAGCCACTTAAAGTAGCATCCCAAACTATGAGATACTTAAGGCTGTATTTCACAACCTCTCTGCAAGAACTTTATAGTAAAAATTATAAAACATTGCTGAAAGAAAGAAGAGTTGAATCCGGGCGTAGTGGCGCACGCTTGTAATCCCAGTACTTTGGGAGGCGGAGACTGGAGGATCTGGGTTCGCAGCCAGCCTCAGCGCTCTCTCTCTCTCTCTCTCTCTCTCTCTCTCTCTCTCTCTCTCTCTCTACCTAGTGAGGCCCTCTGCAACTTCGTGAGACCCGGTTTCAAAATAAAGTATATAAAAAAATAGGGCCAGGGGTGTAGTGCAGAGGTAGAACGCCCCTGGGTTCAATCCCTGGTCCCGCAAAAAAAAAAAAAAAAAAAAAGAAAGAAGACTTGAATTAATGGTGAGATCATAGATAAGAGTAACTAATAATGTTCAGATGACAATTCTTCCAAACTATTATTGAATGAATTCAATCCAAATTCCACTAGTTTTTAATAAAAATTGATAAGATGGTAAGATTTATATGAATACATGAACTAGAAAAGCCAAAATAATTAAAAAATTAGAAGACTTGTGGTACCTAATTTCAAGACTTAATATAAAGTTATATTAATCAAGACAGTATAGTATTGGCCTAAGGATAGATACTTAGATCAATGAATCTGAATAAAGTTTTGAAATTAACCCATACTTCTGTGACCGATTTATTTATTTATTTTTTTGGTACTAGAGATTGAACCCAGAGGCATTCTATCTCCAAGTTATACCCCTAGTCCGATTTTTTATTTCTTATTTGGAAACAGGGTCTCACTAGGTTGCTGAGAGCCTTGCTAAGTTGCTGAGGCTGGCTTTGAACCTGCAATCCTCCTGTCTCAGCCTCCCAAGTTCTGGGATTACAAGTATGCACCACCATGCCCAGTGATCAATTACTCATTCATTTATTTATTTATTTACTGTACTGGATATTGAACACAGGGGCATTCTACCTCCGAGCTACACCCCCAGCCCTATTTTATTTTTTATTTTGAAACAGGGTCTCACTAAGTTGTGGAGGGCCTCACTAAGTAGCTGAAGCTAGCCGCGAACTTGTGATCCTCCTGTCTCAGCCTCCCAAGTACTGTGATTACAAGCGTGCACCACCACGCTTGGCTTCGATCAATTTATTTTAAACAAAAGTGCCAAGGTAATTCAACAGGGAAAGTATGGTCTTTCCAACAAATGATGCTGGAATAATCAGATATCCATAAGGAAAAAAAAATCCTGGTCCATGCTCAAATATAAAAATTAACGTGAATGGATCATATGAAGATTTAAGCTATAAAATGTCTAGAAGAGAAATAGAAAATTGTTGTGACTTGGTTTGGGCAGATTTCTTTCTTCTTTTTTTTTTTGTGGTACTGGGGATTAAACCCAGGGGTATTCTACCTCTGAGCTATATCCCCAGCCCTATTTTATTTTTTATTTTGAAGCATGGTCTCACTAAGTTGCAGAGGGCCTTGCTAAGTTATTGAGGCTGGCTGCAACCCTCAACCCTCCTGTCTCAGCCTCCCAAGTAATAGGATTACAGGCGTACGCCACCACACCCAGCTACTTGGCTCCATTTATGTCTTAAATGGAGCTCAGTATTAAAGCTAGTAGCCTCATTTTCCATGTGAGGAGGTTGAAGAGGGAGGTTTTAAGGGAGTTGCTAAAGAATGATAGAGTAGGAACTTGTCTGGCTCCAAAGTCAGTGCTCATTCTATGACATCACATTATGGTAGGGGCTGGAGAAGGACTTGTTGACTAATGGCTTGAAGGCTAATTGGCGTCCCCAGACACCAGGCAGCCACTATGGGTTAGGAGGTGCTTGGTAACTCAGCAGTGGCTGGCATTGTCGTGAGGGCTTCCCAGTGTGAGCTGGGCGAAGGGACAGGACAGGAGCTGAGCTGGGCAGCCGGGCCCTGGTGTTGGGATGTGGAGCTGCTCTGTAAGGCTTGGCACCCAGTAGATATTGGTAGTTATAATTGGTTCATGTGTGGCAATGGGGGAGGCTCATGGGGCCAGAGAGCAGTTGAGAGCTACATGAGGGGGACAGCTGAGCCATCAGGGAGAATCTTGTAGGTCAAGGCTAAGGGGCCACAGAATCTCATTTAAATAATTCAGTGCAGCAGTATGGTTATGTTTCAGTCCAGTAGTTCCCAAGTAGGACTGGCCGCATCAGAACGCCCTGGTGGGGGAAGAGGGCTTTATTCAGAACACAGACTTCTGGACCCTCTCCAAACATTCTAAATGGCGTACCTGAGGGTGGAGCCTTGGAATACAAGCAGAGCCAGGTTTGGAACCTGTTGACATGCATCTCCTTCTCGGGTGATGAATATAAAGATGATGCATTCAGGGAGATAGGGAAGCTGGGAAAATGGGAATAAACTTCAGTAGTAATCTTGCCTAATAATGGTGGCTAATATTTATCAAGATTCGCTGCATATAAAGCACAGTACTGTGCGGGGCGCTTTATGCACATCACGGTAATGAATTCTGACAGCCCTCCCTGAGGTCGGTTCCAGGGTTCTTCACACTTCACAGAGGAGGGAGCAAGCTGGTAACATGGCTTCTGAGGCCACGGCCAGTGGGCAGTGGAGTCAGTTTCCCCCCAGCCAGAGCCTGGAGCCGAGTTTCCCTTTGCTGTGTTTCACTGTTACACTGGGGACCCATGGATGAAAGATGACAGGGAACGGGGAGCTCATGGGAGCCATCGTGCCACCCACTGTGTGAGCCTGATGTTGTGGTTAAATTCCATCTTCACCCGAGGACGAGGGCCAAGAACTCCAGAACAGGGCTGTGTGCATTAAAATATAATAATACAAATTTTAAAAAAGGCATGGCAAGCCGGGCATGGTGGTGCACGCTTGTAATCCCAGTACTTTGGGAGGCGGAGACCGGAGGATACGGGTTCACGGCCAGCCTCAGCTCTCTCTTTCTCTCTCTCTCCCTGTCTCTTTCTCTCTCTCTCTCTCTCTCTCTCTCTCTCTCTCTCTACCTAGTGAGGCCCTCCGCAACTTTGTGAGACCCGGTTTCAAAATAAAGTATAAAAAATAGGGCCGGGTAGCCGGGTGTGGTGGCGCACGCTTGTAATCCCAGTACTTTGGGAGACGGAGACCGGAGGATCCGGATTCGCGGTCAGCCTCAGCTCTCTCTCTCTCTCTCTCCCTGTTTCTCTCTCTCTCTCTATGTCTACTTAGTGAGGCCCTCCGCAACTTCGTGAGACCCGGTTTCAAAATAAAGTATAAAAAATAGGACCAGGGGTGTAGCGCGGAGGTAGAATGCCCCTGGGTTCAATCCCTGGTACCGCAAAAAAAAAAAAAAAAAAGGCACGGCAATAAGTAGACAAATTATGTGAAAACCAAAAGGAAATATTTAAAAACTGGCAGTCCTGGGGTACTCGGGGCCTGGTTTTAGAACTCTTCTGGCAGCCCTGAGCGTGTGTTCCCAGGCCCAGCGAGTCCCTGCAGGGCTGTGGCCAGCGTCAGGGGGAAGGAACAATGGCGGCTCACAGGTCCTGCCCAGGAGAAGTGAGACCAAAGGGAAACCGTGTGGCACTGCTGGTGAGGGACTGTTGGGTCACTGATAAGAGGCCCCCGAGCGCCCCACTTACAGCACCTTGCAGGGATCCATGCAAATCCGCAGCCACCGCTTTACCAGTTGGGCTGCACCCCGAGGAGGAGATGGTGACAGAATGGGTGACGGCGGTGACTCCCTGGGGTTTCACTGAGTCAGCTCTACTTTCTAAAGAGAGCAAATCCTTTGCGGATATTGGGCTGACTGGTAAGTGACAGATGATCGGCCTGGCAGCATGGGCAGGGTTGTCTCTCTTTCCTCTTGGTGGCTGTGACCCTGAGCTTCCAGATTCCTGCATTTCACAAAGCAGATGGACCACTGGGTTCAGGCCTTGTCTGCAGATCTTAGAAAGGATCTCCCTCCCCGCTGCCCCTTTGCAGGATGTGGTTGGATGTGAGCTGTGTTTAGTGACAGTGGCTGTACACAGTCCTCAGGGCACCAGATGGATTAGACACGGAGGCTGGGGCAGGGTGGGGGTGTCTTCCAAGAGCTGAGAGGAGCTCAGGGTGAACCGCACCCTGCAGGCTCTCCCCACAGCGGTGTGTCTTGAGGGCCCAAATGCCAGGATGGGGACTCTGTCCTGGCAGGTCCTCAGGTCTGCTGGCTGTTGGGGAGTTCCAAGGGAGTAAAGCCATAGGAAATTTCAAATAGCACTCCTTATTCTTTATTGTCTCTTCACAAAGGGAATATTCATTCCCGAAAGATTATAAGGCAAAAAGAAGGAAGCAAAAATTGTCCTGAAGCCCCCTCCTCCCCGACAGGATAACCACCGTGAGGACTGCGGTGTTTCTGTTCCTGTCCTGTGCGTTTTCATTCCCACGAGAACGTGGTCCAATGTGGCTGCGCGGTCAAACCTTCCTTTCTCCTAACAGTATATGCTGCGCATGTATTTCCACTTCATGAAACACAGGACTGAGGGAGAGTGACTGCGCGGGGCAGGGCTGTCACAGGAGGCTCCACAGAGGAGGCAGTTTGGGCTAGATTTTGGGGGGTGGAATATGGCGGGTTGGGGGCTGCATTTCGAGGGGGGCTCTTCTCACACCGGGGACGCAGGAGTGTGTGTGGCTGGTGTATGTGAAGCCACAGCATGATCTTGGAGTTGGCACATTCTTCTCTCTTTCTATTCCTTCCTTCATTAAGTAGTCATCATGCCAAGTGTTTGCCAAGTTCTGGGAACTGGATGATGATTGGCCAGATTTTCCCTGCCCTGGTGGGGCTTATGCTGTAAAGGAAACACATCTGTTTTACCCAAAGGCAAACATTTTAAAACATTCAAAAACAGTAATACAAACATGGGTTTTATGGACTAGAATGTAGCACCCACCTACACTAGCAAGGTAAAATAAGAGGCTACCTTCTGAGCACTTGGGTAGAGAAGTTTTGAGAGTTCTCGAAGCGTGGGCCTCAGGGGTGCCTGCAGGGTGACATGTTGAGGACATGAGCTTGGGTAAAGCAGGTGGTTTACATCAGGAATTGTGGAGTTATTTAGAAAAGTTCATAGGGCCCACCTTGAATGCTAGAGTGAAAACTTTTGCACTCTTGGACAGTTGGCAGCTATCGAGATGTCTTAGCAGGAGGCAGCACTTGGAAGACTAATGTGAACCAGGGATGGGTTAGCGGGGCTGGAGAGATGAGTCTGTCCCCAGCCCTGTGGGAGGTGAGAGATTGGGCTGGTGGTGGCAGAAGGAGTGATGGGGAAAGAGACCGGAAGCATTTATCTGGGAAGAGCAGATGGCAAGAATGACCCACCAGAGGTGCAAAGAGGAGCCCCAGAGGGACAGGGACAGCAGGCTGGCGTTGGTTTGGCTTTTAGCCCAAGCTTATTGAGGACCTATGCAGTGATGGGTGCTGAGTCTGGTTAGCTGGGGTGCAGAGTTGGAAGAGCTGTGGTCTCAGTGCTCAGCTGGCAAAAATGGGACCTTTGGGTCACACTTGACAAGCTTACATGTTTACATTGACTTTATGAAGCATTTCCCTAGTTGGGTGTGCTGGTGCACACCTGTAATCACAGGTTCAAGGCCATTGTGCAGTAATTTAGCAAGACTGTGTTTCAAAATAACAACACATAGGGCTGGGGGTGTAACTCAGAGGTAGGGCACCCCTGGGTTCAATTTCAAGACAGTTGAGGCTCAAGAACTAGATGGTGGGAGACATGACAGTCTGCCAGGGCTTTTTTTTTTTTTTTTTTGTGGTACTGGGGATTGAACCCAAGGGCATTCTACCTTCAAGCCACACCCCAGCCCTATTTTTTATTTTTTATTTTGAAGCAGGGTCTCACTAAGTTGTGGAGGGCCTCACTAAGTAGCTGAGGCTGGCCGCGAACCTGGATCCTCCTGTCTCAGCCTCCCAAGTACTGGGATTATAAGAGTGCACCACCACGCCTGGCTGGGTTTGGTTTTGAATTTTGGCATTCGAGTCTTTTCCCTTTGGCTTAGTTAGTGCTTTGAGAGGATTGGTTCATGACCAGGTAAGGTGAAGATGACTTACAATCTGAATGAAAACTGGAGAACTGAACTAAATGCAAGAGGCATGAAAGCAGTAACAGTTGGAAAGCATCTCAGGGGATGCAGCTTTGAACATATGGAAGGGGCTGGTCAGAAAGGAAAAGAAAGGTGTTAGGAGGTACCCTAACTCACAGTGAGGGTGAACCGAGGGTCAGAAGACTGTTAGAAAATGAAGTGAATGAATGGACAGAAGAAAAAGAGGCGATAGGCCTGGGGAGCTGACCTGAAGCAACCGATTGCATGAGAGTTTGTTTTAAAGAAACAGGAAGGTTGGAGGAACCCTTGCTTTGTTTTAATATTTATTATGCCACCTATTGCAGCAATTCAGAAGAAAATCGCTCGGAGGGGCCAGAGTTGCAGATTCCTACAATTCAGCAGGCATGGAGGGGTGACCCAGGATCCCCATTCTTAACCAGTTTTCCTTGGTATGCTGATGCCCCTGCCTCAGAAACACTGAGCCAGAAAAGTAGCAACTAAGGAACAGCACCGAAGCCTTGCACCGGTACCAGGGACTGGAAAAAACAATCCCGGATGTCCCTAGGAACGCTGTGGGGGGCTGCGGGGAAGAGGGCACTGCTGAGCAACCCTGAACAAGCGTGAATAGGGAGAAAACAGGGATCAGATCCCCAAGGAGGAAGCCATGGTTCAGGAGAGTAAACGGTGCTGGTTTCTGCAGTTGAGGGTGTGCAGAAAATTTTACTCTCAAGATTCTGAGTCTTTTTTCTGAACTGGGAGGTAGGGGCTCTAGAATCGCACAGAGTGTACTCTGTTCCGTGGGCACAAGTGCAAGGGGAGATGGCCCTGGTGCTTCTGTGTAATCAATGATCTCCTTTCACATTTCCACATATGAAGTTCATGTGATGATAATATTCCTGGAATACTAGATATCTTCTTCTGCTTCTAGATTCTATGTCCCTCTTTCCTTCAGCTGGTATACCCGCTTTCAAGTTCACTTGTCACTAGCAAACTGTGCCATTAACATAGACCAAACACATTTGTGTCTTTCCACAGTGTCAGAATTTATTGAATAACAATAAATTCACAAGCTACATTGCTTTCATCGGTTGCAATCCACCGAGTCCTCATGGGTCACTAGGCAGTCAAGCAATCACAGGTTCTTTTATTACAGCCTTAATTACTACTGTCTGTAACACTCACGTCACATCACACTTTACCCAGTGCTATATACAGGTTATAGAGAGACTAAGAAAGGGGCAAGTGGCCACAGGGGTTCAGGAGTCCACACTGAGAGCAGAGGCGGAGAGCAGGTGCTCAGGTAAGATTAGAACCAGCCCAGGAGCTCGTTTAAGGCACAGAGCTGTCAGAGCTCAGAACTTATTCTGGGCCAGGGCACTTTCAAAGTGGGCCACGCCAAGCAGGGGATGAAGCTGAGTCCAAGCCTGGGACAGAGTCGGAGGTTCGAAGGTTTGTCACCTGTTGACCTCATGATGTGTTCACTGGATGGTCTGATGATGGGTCAGTGTGTGCCACTATAACCAGTTTTGGGGATCTTCCTTTTATGGTTCTCAAGGGAGGGAGTTGCTTCATTTGGTAGTCTGGGGTGTTCGATAAGCTCTTGGGCCTGTTTTTCTGATATTGGGTTAATATGCCCGTGCCTCCATGTGCTCTGATTTAATTCAGTATGTTCACAGGTGGTCACTGTTTATTAGCATGAATAATCTATTTATCAGTTTGTGTCTTGTGGTTGTGCTGGGAAGGTAGTGGTTGTTTACTTGTACAAAGTGTAGAGTTATTCTGCTTTAACGCTTGTGCTCTGATGGAGTAACTCAGAGCTAGGCACAGCCTGCTTTCCACATCATTCAAAGGCAATTCCAGAAAGTCAGGGATCAGTGCTGTAAATGCAACCAGTAATATATGCATACCCATGTTCATAGCAGCACAATTCACAGTAGCCAAATTATGGAACCAACCTAGGTGTCCATCAACAGATGAGTGGATTACAAAATTATGGGAAATACACACAATGGAATTCTACTCAGCAATAAAGAAGAACAAAATAACATCATTTACAAGAAAATGGAAGGATCTGGAGAACATTATGTTAAGCGAGATTAGCCAATCACAAAACAAGAAGGGACATATGTTTTCATTAATATGTGCAACCTAGGGAGTAGTGGGAACACAAAAGGGACTACGGTTGATAATGGAGAACCCTCAGTGGAGCAAGGGAAGTGGTACAAGGGAAGGGGAAGGGCAAGAAAGAAGTGAATCAGTGGAATTACTATCATAAACAATGTGTACATATGAGAATATACCAAAACCACTCTCGGTACTTCATATGGTTGGGGGGTGATGGGGGGACACTAAGAGCTGTGTGCATGTATGTTAACATCAAATTGATATTCATTGTGATGTGAGATTACAATGCACCAATAAAAGCATGTTAAAAAAAGAAAGCACAAGCAAGAAGTGTGGAGCCCTGTTATTTGGACTATTTTTTTTTTTTTGCAGTACTGGGGATTGAACTCTGGGGCATTTTACTTCAAGCTACACCCCCAGCCCTATTTTTATTCTTTATTTTGAAACAGGGTCTCACTAAGTTTCAGAGGGCCTCACTAAGTAGCTGAGGCTAACTGCGAACCTGGGATCCTCCTGTCTCAGTCTCCCAAGTACTGGGATTACAAGCGTGCGCCACCATTCCCGGCTCGACTATTCTTATAAATATATAGTTTATCGTCTTTTGCCTTTCCCTCATTGACTGTTGATCATCAGTTAGAAATTGGTTTGAATTTCCTTTATCATTTCAGAATCCATATATTAAGATTTATGTGAGCTAGGAGTGATGGTGCAGACCTATAATTCCAGTACTTGGGAAGCTCAGACAGGAGGATCACAGCTTTGAGGCCAGTCTCATCAACTTAGTGAGACCCTCAGAAACTTTGCCAGACCCTTTTTCAAAATTAAAAAAAAAAAGCTGGGTGTGGTGGCTTACACTTGTAATCCCAGTACTTGGGAGGCTGAGACAGGAGGATCCAGGTTCACGGCCAGCCTCAGCTAGTGAGGCCTCCACAACTTAGTGAGACCCTGTTTCAAAATAAAGAATAAAAAATAGGGCTGAGGGTGTAGCTTGGAGGTAGAATGCCCCTGGGTTCAATCCCTGGTACCACACACACACACAAAAAAAAATTTAAAAAAATAGGGCTGGGGGTTTAGCTCAGAGGTAGAATATCCCTGGGGTTCAATCTCCAGTGTAAGTATAAATACACACACACACACACACACACACACACACACACACACACACACACACACACGTAT
>PVJS01036585.1:0-20385 GCA_004027185.1 Glis glis | reverse complement strand
CAACCCCTCCCCAATCACGCCAGAAGCAATCCTCCAATCACACCTCTCTCACGCCACATACACGCAGGCCAGGCCTCCTCTCATAGGCTCTCCAGCAGCAAGCACGCAATGAGCATGCACCAAACGCGTGCGCTTCCCAACTGCGCATGTGCTAGGTCTGGTAAACAAGCGCGGGTCACGAGACTTGGCAGCCCGCCACTGCGCCATCTTGGCTGGCTCGACCGAGCCCAGCTTCCCACAACTGTGAATAATTATATGCCAACAAATTAGATAACCTAGAGAACATGAATACATTTCTAGAAATATACAATCTACCAAGATTGAAGAAAAAAGAAATAGCCTTAACAGACCAATTACAAGTAAATAAATTCAAGGCCAGGCTTGGCACACCCTTGTATCCCAGTACATGGGAGGCTGAGACAGGAGGACTGCAAGTTTGAGGACAGCCTCAGCAAGTAGTGAGACTCTCATCAATCTAGTGAGACCCTGTTTCAAAATAAAAATAAAACAGGGTTGGGGGTGTAGCTCAGAGGTAGAATGCCCCTGGGTTCAATCCCCAGTGCCAAAAAAAAAAAAAAAGAAATAGATTGAAGTAGTAAACAAAAACCTCCCAACAAAGAAAAGCACAGAATCAAATGGCTTCTCGGCTGAATTCTACCATTCAAAGAAAAATTAATACCAATCCTTCTTAAATTCTGTCAAAAAATAGAAGTAGAAGGAATAGATCCAAACTCATTTTATGAGAGCCTCATCACTGTGATACCAAAACCAAAGACATAAGAAGAAAACATTCTTTCATGATAAAAAGCTCTCAACAATATAGGTATAGAAGGCAATTTCCTTAATAAAGGCCATTTATGAAAAGCCCACAGATATTATCATAGTAGAAGAAAACTGAAAGCTGCTCTTCCAAGATCTTTACAAGGCAAAGATCCCCACTCTCACCACTTCCATCCATCACAGTACTAACAGTAGTAGCAAGAGCAATCAAGCAGGAAAAATAAAAGGTATCCAAATCAGAGAGTAAAGTTATCTGTTTACAGATGACATGATTCTATATAATTAAACCTAAGCAAAGACTCCAAAAACAGCTTGTTAGATCTAATAAAGCTGCAGGACACAAAAATCAACAACAACAAAATCAGTCACATTCTCTATATATGTATTTATTTATTTTTGGTACTGAAATTGAACTCAGGGGCATTCTACCTCTGAGGTATACCTGCAGCCCTATTTTATTTTTTAATTTTAACAGGGTCTCACTAAGTTGCTGAGAGCCCTGCTAAATTGTTGAGGCTTGCATCAAACCTGCAATCCTCCTTTCTCAGCCTCCCAAGTACTAGGATTACAGGTGTGTATCACCATGCCTGGCTAGTCACATTTCTTTATAACAGTAACAAAATATCTGAAAAAGAAATCAAGAAAAACATTTATACTTATAATAATATAAAAATAAAATACTCAGGCCAGGTGTGTAGCTTGGAGGTAGAAAGCCCTGGGTTCAATCCCCACTACCAAAAAAGAAAAAAGAATTGAATTCATAAATAAATGGAAAGATATTTCATGTTTGTGGACTTGAGGAATATCTTGAATTTGAAAAACTATTGTTAAAATGCCCATACTACAGCCAGGCGTGGTGGCGCACGCTTGTAATCCCAGTACTTGGGAGGCTGAGACAGGAGGATCCAGGTTCGTGGCCAGCCTCAGCTACTTAGTGAGGCCCTCTACAACTTCGTGAGACCCGGTTTCAAAATAAAAGATAAAAAATAGGTCCAGGGGTGTAGCTCAGAGGTAGAATGCCCCTGGGTTCAATCCCCAGTACCGCAAAAAAAAAAAAAAATGCCCATACTACAAAGCAAACTATAGATTCTACACAATCCTTATCAAAATTCCAATGACATTTTTCATAGAAATAAAAAAATCTAAAAATTATATGAAACCGGAAAAGACCCCCAAAAGGTAAATCAATCTTGAAAAAGAAAAAACAAAGTAGGAGGCATCACATTTCTAATTTTGAATTATATTACAAAGCTATAAGCTATAGAAATCAAAAGTTTGCTACTGGCACAAAACAGATATATTGACCGATGGAACAGAATAGCCCAGAAATAAGTGCAAGCAAAGCATATACCCTCAACTACAAGCATCCCTGGTTTTATTGTTTTTTTTTTTTTTTAAGAAACTGAAGGTTTAGTGCCAGGCGTGGTGGCACACACTTGTAATCCCAGTACTTGGGAGGCTGAGACCGGAGGATCTGGGTTTGCGGCCAGCCTCAGCTACTTAGTGAGGCCCTCCGCAATTTTGTGAGACCCGGTTTCAAAATAAAGTATAAAAAATAGGGCGGGGGTGTAGCTCGGAGGTAGAATGCCCCTGGGTTCAATCTCTGGTTCCGCAAAAAAAAAAAATAAACTGAAGGTTTGTAGCAACATTATATCAACCAAATTTGTCTCTTTGTCACATTTCAGCAATTCTCACAATCTTTCAAACTTTTTCAGGGGATGTAGTTCAGTGGTAGAGTGCTTGCCTAGCACGTGCAAGTCTCTGGGTTCTATCCCCAGCACTGCAAAACAAATAAAAATACAAAAAAAAGTATTTAGGCTGGGGCTATAGGTCAGTAGTAGAGTGCTTGCCTAATATGCTTTACGCCATGGGTTCAATCCCTAGTACTACTTAAAAAAAAAGTGAACTTTTTCACTATTATTATATAGGATGACCTATGATTAGTGATCTCTGATGTTACTATTATAATTGCTTTGAGGAGCCACAAACCACACCCGTACAGGACAGCAAACTTAATAAATAAATGTCACCGCTCCACTCCCCCCCACACACACACTTCTTGAGTCTCACTCTTCCAAGACACAATAATGTTCAATTTATGACAATTAATAACTCTATAATGAGCTGGGCACAAAGGTGCATGCCTGCCACCCCAGCTACTCAGGAGGATGAGGCAGGAGGATCACATGTTTGAGAACAGCCTGGGCAATTTCGTGAGACCCTGTCAGAATAGAAAATAAAAGGGCAGGGAATGTATCTCAATGGTCGAGTCCTTGCCTCGCTTGCACAAGGCCCTAGATCAACCCCCACTACTGCCCCTCCAAAAAATCCTACAACGGCCTCTTAAGTGTTCAAGTGAAAGGAACAGTCACACAGTTCTCACATCAAATCAAAAGCTAGAAATGATTAAGCTTAAGACAGGAAGCCATGTTGAAAGCTGAGAAAAATAAACTGAAGGCTAGGCCTCTTACACCAGTTAGCCAAGTTGTGAATACAAAAGAAAAGACAGCTGATGAAGATGACTGCACTAAACAGATACTGGACAAAAATGCTCTCCAGGACTTTCACAGCTGGAGAAAAGTCTGTGCGTGGCTTCAAGGGACTGGCTAAATCAGCTAAGGGCTACTGTAGCTGGCGACTTTAAGTTCAGGCCAAAGCTCATTTAATATTCCAATAAATCCTAGGGCTCTTAAGAAATACATTAAATCTACTGTGTCTGTGTTCTATAAATGGAACAACAAAGCTGGGTGATGGCATATCTGTTTATAACATGATTTACTATTTTAAGCCCACTGTTGAGACATACTGCTCAGAAAAAAAGATTCCTTTCAAAATATTACTGCTCATGACAACACCTAGTCACCCAAGAGCTCCAATGGAAATGTACAAGATTAACATTTTCATGTATACTTAACACAACTACTTTGCAGCCCATGAATCAAGGAGTAATTGTGACTTAAGTAAATTGTGACTTAATTACTTAATTACTTAAGTAATTGTGACTTAATTGCTTAAGTAAAGAATTCTTAAGCAATTCTTTAAGGTTATATAGCTGCCATAGTGTTTCCTCTGATGGATTTGGGCAAAATTAATTGAAAACCTTCTGGAAAGAAGTCACCATTCTAGATGCCATTAAGAACATTCCTAGCGGGGTGTGGTGGCGCACACTTGATATTCCAGGATTTAGGAGGCTGAGAGGAGGATCACAGGTTCGAGGACAGCCTCAGCAAATAGTGAGACTCTCATTAACCTAGTGAGACCTGGTTTTAAAAAAAAAATAGGCTGGGGGTGTAGCTCCAAGGTAGCATGCTCCTGGGTTCAATCCCCAGTACCACACACACACACACACACAAAAAGAACATTTTTGATTCACTGGTCAAAGTACCAATATCAATGGGAGTTTGGAAGAAGTTGATTGCAACTTTCATGGTTGACTTTGAGGAATTCAAGACTTCAGTGGAAGAAATAACAGCAGATGCAGTAGAAATGGCAACAGAACCTGAATTAGAAGTGGAGCTTGAAGCTGGGTGTGGTGGCACACGCTTGTAATCCCAGTACTTAGGAGATGGAGACTGGAGGATCCGGGTTTGCGGCCAGCCTCAGCTACTCAGTGAGGCCCTCTGCACCGCAACTTCGTGAGACCCAGTTTCAAAATAAAGTACAAAAAAATAGGGCTGGGGGTGTAGCTCGGAGGTAGAACACCCCTGGGTTCAATTCCCAGTACTGCAAAAAAAAGAAGTGGAGCTCGAAGATGTGATTTAATTGCTACAATCCCATGATAAAACTTGAAAGTTTTTTTATTTTTATTTTTTTCCTCTTGGTACTGGAGAGTGAATCCAGGGGTGCTCTAACAGTTAGCTATATCCCTAGCCCTTTATCATTTTAAGACAGGGTCTCAGCTGGGAGTAGTGGCTCACCTGAAATCCCAGTACTTGGGAGGCAGAGACAGGAGGATCACAGATTCAAGGGCTGCAACATAGCGAGACTCAGTAATCTAGTGAGAACCTGTTTCCAAACAAAAAATAAAAAAGGCTGGGGGTGCAGCTCAGAGGTAGAATGCCCCTGGATTCAATCCCCAGTACCACAAAAAAAAAAAAAGGACCCAAGGATAGGGCCTTGCTAAATTTACAAAGCTGAATTTGTAAATTTGCATTCCTTGAATTTGCATTCCTCCTGCCTCAGCCTCCCAAATCACTGAAATTACAACTCTTGCCATGTCTGGCAAGAATTGCTCCTTAAGGATGAACAAAGTGGTTTCTTGAGGCCAGGCGTGGTGGCGCACGCTTGTGATCCCAGTACTTGGGAGGCTGAGACAGGAGGATCGCAGGTTTGCAGCCAGCCTCAGCTACTTAGTGAGGCCCTCTGCAACTTAGTAAGACCCTGTTTCAAACTAAAGAGTAAAAAAATAGGACTGGGGGTGTAGCTCAGAGGTAGAATGTCTCTGGCTTCAATCCCCAGTACCGCCAAAAATAAAAAAAAGTGGTTTCTTGAGATGGAATCTATTCTTGAAGATGCTGTGAACATTGCTGAAATGACTACAAAGGATTTAGAATATTACATAAACTTAGTTGATAAAGTAGTAACAGGGCTTGAGAGGCTTGCCACTAATTTCATTTTTTTATTGGTGCATTGTAATCATACATCTTGATGAGGTTCAGGGTGATAGAGCATACATGCACACAGCTCTCACTGAGCCCTCCCCCAGTTCCCACCCTGCTCCCTCCCACTTTCCTCCTTCCTGTGCTCAGCAGTGATTGACTTTGATAAGTCTGTATATGTACAACATGTCCACTGAGGTGTTTCCCTCTTCCCTGCTCCCATCTCCCTCAGTTAGGTCGCCTTCTTCACTCATCTAAGGTTTCAACTCCTTTGTCTGGAGTCCCTATGTCCCATTTTCTCCCTAGCTTCCACATATTAGGGAGAACATTCGACTTTTCACTTTTTGTGACTGACTAATCTCACTTAGTATAATGTTCTCCAGGCCCATCCATTTCCCTGCAAATGACATAGTTTTGTTCTTCTTTATGGCTGAGTAAAATTCCATTGTGTACGTATCCCATAGTTTTGTAATCCATTCATCTGCTGATGGACATCTCGGCTGGTTCCATAGTTTGGCAATTGTGACTTGTGCAGCTATAAACATAGATGTTACCGTTTCAGTGGTCACTGTGAGTTCTTTTCCTTAGCCCAGACCGATAAAATGGGCCAGGGGATAAAGAGCCACGTCAAGCAGTTGGAATTTAGTGCAGAGCAAAAAGATTTATTATAAAAGCAGGAGTAACGTGCTATGTTTCAAGGGTGGAGGGGGAGAGGGAGAGAGAAAGAGAAGCATCACATCTCCAAGGAGAACGCAACGGAACAGAATGCTGATGCCCCCTTGGACCCCCGATCTTAAATAGGGTTTGTCCTATGTGGTCTTCCTCATCTGGGTTGCTAAGTTACCAGGCCAATAGACCTGTTTTGTCAAAGCATCTACATGAGAGGATGTTTTTTTTCCAGCCCTTCCCACGCCCATGGCCTTTTTTTTTTTTTTTTTTTTTTTTTTTTGCCGTACCAGGATTGAACCCAGGAGCGTTTTACCTCCAAGCTACACCCCCGGCCCTATTTTTATACTTTATTTTGAAACCGGGTCTCACGAAGTTGCAGAGGGCCTCACTAAGTAGCTGAGGCTGGCCGCGAACCAGGATCCTCCGGTCTCCGCCTCCCAAGTACTGGGATTACAAGCGTGCGCCACCATGCCCAGCCCCTTCTAAGTTTTAAGGTTTCTAACTTTCTTAGTGTTGGCCTACATCTTATCTTTATTGCCATGCCGACCCAGCAGGCTCAGGACAGAAGAAGCCCAAGCAGGAGGCTGGCAAGAGTAGGAAGCACCTGTTTTAACCTTATAATGCCTGCTCTGCTTAGGGACAGAGCATGGTATGAAGTCACCCATAACTGGATCAATAGATATGCATGCATTACTCTGGTAGCTTGGTTTCCATTCTTTTGGGTAGATACCCAGGAGTGGTATAGTTGGGTCATATGGTAGGTTCATTCCCATTCTTCTGAGGATCCTCCACACAGTTTTCCAAAGTGGTTGCACTAATTTGCAATCCCACCAACAATGTATTAGTTCCTACTTCTCCACATCCTCACCAGTATTTGTTATTTGTTGTGTGTGTGTGTGTGTGTGTGTGTGTGTGTGTGTGTGTGTGTGTTTATGGTACTGGGGATTGAACCCACACAAGAGGAGAGGAAGAGAAAAAAAGAAAAAATAAAAAGGAACCTTAAGAGTTGCTTAATCGGGAGTGAAGTTTCTTAGTTGGAAAAGAGTTGCTTTCCCTTGTGGCTTTGGATGTTTCATTGCCGGGTTTTTTTGTTTGTTTTTCTTCTTGATTTGAGGATTGCTTAGAAGAGGTGCAAAAGCTGTTGTTCCAAAGCTCTTGTTCAGGCCTGCTCCCCCCCATCTCCTACTTTGCTAAGGAGGCAAGTTAGGGAGGAGGTGCAGGGAGGGGCTGGTTCCTGGGAGGAGGCTCTTCTAGGCTGGAGGTTGGGAGTGTGGCCCAAGGCGCTTACCCAGCATTCACAGGGTTCCTAGGATCCCCTGCACTAGAAAACAAACAAACAAAAAAGAGATAGAAAAGAGGAAAAAACTCGAAAAAGGGGTAAAAAGAAAAAAAGACTGTACAAATACACAAGTACAGAGCAGCAGTAAAAAAGAAATATACAAAATGGTGGAGAGAGCCAGGTGTAGTGGCTCACACTTGTAATCCCTGTACTTGGGAGGCTGAGACAGGAGGATCGCAGGTTCGAGGTCAGCCTCAGCAAATAGTAAGACTCATCGACTTAGCGAGACCCTGTTTCCAAATAAGAAATAAAATCAGGCTGAGGGTGTAGCTCAGAGGTAGAATGCCCCTGGGTTCCATCCCCAGTACCACACACACACACACACACACACACACACACAAAGGTGAAGAGAAAGAAAAAATATATATAAAACAATAATAATAATAAAAACCCTTGCACTTGGTCTCTGCGGCCCTCTTGGTTCTGCATGGATACTTTCAGCCATTTAAAGTCCACTTACTACAGTAGGTTCTCGAGAACGTTCCAAGTGTTCTCACTTGCTCGGTAGCCTATAGCAAACACGTCAGTTTGCAGCCCCAATTCTTGGTCTCCTGCAGTAAGACCCTGGCCCGGTGTCTGTCTCTGCCTGCGCCCCAGTGCAAGCATGGGACTCCACGCTCTCCAGAGAAGCCTGGGGTGGTCTGTAGCTTTCAGACCTGGTGTATTCCTGGGTTTCATGTGCGGCTGCAGCCGCGGTCTGTGTGTTCCCTCCCCCTTTTTATGATGCACTCACTTCCCTGGGTTTCATGCACTCTCCTTTGGAGCGGGGGTTGGGACAGATGGGGCGTGGATGTGGCTGTCCTTCTCTGTTCTGTTGTCCCAGGGCCGTGTGATTCTTTGGCTGGTGATCTCGATGTCGGTAAAGTAGATCTCAGGTTGCTGATTATAAGATTTTGAGTTTTCCAATGGTTTCCTCTGGTCCGTGAAGTGCAGTCCGCCCGCAGTGTGTGCTTTTTATTTTTTCCCTGGGTGTTTAAAGGTGGCCTTGTAGACACTGAGTCTGTCTTTAGTTCCCACCTTCCATGAGGGTATTCTGAGACATGGAGTGCTGCTCAGTTCAGAGCTCCCGGAGGCGAGTTAAAGACAGGCTGGACTAAGGGTCCTTATTCCATCGCCATCTTTCGCCTCCTCTCAGAGGCCAATTTTAAAGGAAGTTCTGTGGGCAAAAGGCTATCAAATAGCATTGCATGCTACAGAGAGATCTTTTGTGAAAGAAGAGTCAATTGATATAGCAAACTTTATCTTATTTGAAACAATAGCCACAGCCACCCCGATCTTTAGTAATCACCGTCCTGACCAGTCAGCAGCCACCAACATCAGGACAAGACCCTCCTCCATCAGCAAAGAGTCTGGCTTACTAAAGGCTGAGATGATCATTAGCATTGTTTAGCAATTTTTAAATTAAGGTATGCAATTTTTTTTTCCAGTATGGGGAATTGAACCCAGGGGTATTCTACCTCCAAGCTACACCCACAGCCCTATTTTATTTGTTAGTTTGAAACAGAGTCTAAGTTGCTGGGCTGTCCTTGAACCTGTGACCCTCCTGTCTCAGTTTTTCAAGTACTGGGATTACAGGCATGCACCACCACGCCTGGCTAGGTAGGTACATTTTTAAACAATGCTATTGCATACTTAATACTCTAATGGAGGGTAAACAATTTTACATGTACTGGGAAATTAAAAAAAACTTGTGATTTGTTTTACTGCAATATTCATTTTATTGCAGTGGTCTGGAACAGAGCCTACAACCTCTCTTGAGGTATGCCTGTAATTTTCAACAAAGTCACCAAGACACAATAGAGAGTTTCTTCAATAAATGGTGCTGGAGCCGGGCATGGTGGCACACACCTGTAATCCCAGTATTTGGGAGGCTGAGACAGGAGGATCACAGGTTCAAAGACAGCCTCCGCAACTTGGTGAGGCTCTCAGCAACTTAGCAAGACCCTGTTTCCAAATAAAAATAAAAGGGCTGAGGTGTAGTTCAGAGGTAGAACGCCCCTGGGTTCAATCCCCAGTACCAAAATAAATACATATGTAGTTACATACATACATACATACATACATAAATGGTTCTGGGAAAACTAGATATCCACATGCAAAAGGATTATATCGAACCTTTTAAACTACATGACACATAATAATCAACTCAAAATGGATTAAAAACCTAAATGTAAGACTTGAGACCATAAAACTACTAGAAGAAAATCAGGGACAAGCTGCTTGATCTTTATTTGTGGTAATAGGGATTGAACTCAGGGGTGTTCTACCCCCAAGCTACACCCCCAGCCCTTTATTTTTTGTTTTGAAACAGAGTCTCACTAGGTTGCTGAGAGTCTCGCTAGGTTGCTGAGAGTCTTGCTATGTTGCTGAGGCTGGTCTTGAACCTGGAATTCTCCCATCTCAACCTCCCAAGTACTGGGAGTATAGGCATGACCACCACATCCAGCTTGCTCCTTTAATTTTTTTTTTTTGGTAGTACTGGGGATTGGACCTAGGGGCATTCTACCTCTGATCTACACCCCCAACACCATTTTTTTATTTTGATACAGGGTCTCACTAATTCAGAGGGCCTCGCTATAAGGTGCTGTGACTGGTTGTGAACCTTCGATCCTTTTGTCTCAGCCTCCCAAGTACTGGGATTACAAACATGTGCCACGATGCTCAGCTTGATATTTAAATTTGACTTTGGCAATAATGTTTTGGATATCACAGGCAACAAAAGCAGAAAATAAGTGGCGCTCTAAAAACCTTCTGCAAAAGGAACGCTCAACAAAATGAAAAGGCAACCCACAGGAGAACATATCTGCAAGATACGACATTTAAGGGGCTAATACCCAAAATACATAAGGAACTTAAGCAACTAGATATTAAGAGAACTCAATCTTAAAATGGGAAAAGACATTTCTGAAAAGATACACAGAGCCAGGCGTGGTGGTGCACGCTTGTAATCCCAGTACTTTGGGAGGCGGAGACCGGAGGATCCGGGTTCGCGGTCAGCCTCAGCTCTCTATCTCTCTCTGTCTCTCTCTCTCTCTACTTAGTGAGGCCCTCACGCAACTTCGTGAGACCCGGTTTCAAAATAAAGGATAAAAAATAGGGCCGGGGGGTGTAGCGCGGAGGTAGAACGCCCCTGGGTTCAATACCCGGTACTGCAAAAAAAAAAAAAAAGATACACAGATAGCTAACAGGTATATGAAAAGGTGCTCAGCATCATTAATAATCAGGGAAATACAAGTCAAAACCAGAGATAACATCTCACACTTGTTAGGATGATTACTGTAAAAAAAACTAAAGATGGTAAGTGTTGGTGAGGATGTAAAAAGATGGGAACTCTTGTACATTATAGTGGGAATGTAAACTAGCATAGCTATTTTGGAAAACAACATGGAGGTTCCTCAAAAAACTAAGAACTACCAGCCGGGCATGGTGGTTCATGCTTATAATCCCAGTACTTGGGAGGCTGAGACAGGAGGATCACAGGTTCGCAGCCACTCTCAGCAACTTAGGCCCTCTGAAACTTAGTGAGACCCTGTTTCAAAGTAAAAAAAAAAAAAAAATGAATAAATAAAATAGGGCTGGGGGTGTAGCGCAGAGGTAGAATGTCCCTGAATTCTATCCCCAGTAAACACACACACACACACACACACACACACACAGATAATAAAAGGGCTAGGGGTGTAGCATGGAGGTAGAATGTCCGTGGGTTCAATCCCCAGTACCACATATACACACACACAGTAAATATCTAGTAATAATCTAATCATGGAACCATCTCAGGACATTCTGAGTAATCACATCATTTACAGATAATAGAGAACAGAATTTTGATCAAGTAATTAAAGAACTGTAATTATGCTCTTAGGATATTTGCTGACAAAAGGTTTCTTCAACACCAATGACAAAGTAATATTTTCTGGAACCATTAAAATAAACCTAGGCGAATTAATTTTAGCTTTACAACAAGCCAGCTTATAAATATATCTACCAAAGAACCTAACTTTCAGAAAAATTAAATGAGTTGTATCACAGAAGACATCTAATTTGTTCTTCCACCAAAGAAATTTTTAAATAAGCCAACAAGAACATTATGAGCATTTGACATGAAATAATTACTTTTCTATATGGAAAGCTCAGATCAGTATCCTTTACTGTATCCAATGACTAGACCATTAGAGACTTTCCTCTAACAGTCTTCAGCTTTAAATGGATAGACTTTAATATCAAGAATTCTTCAGCCGGGCGTGGTGGCACACATTTGTAATCCCAGTACTTGGGAGGCTGAGACCGGAGGATCTGGGTTCACAGCCAGCCTCAGCTACTTAGTGAGGCCCTCCACAACTTATTGAGACCCTGTTTCAAAATAAAGAATAAAAAATAGGGCTGGGGGTGTAGCTCAGAGGTAGAATGCCCCTGGGTTCAATTCCCGGTACCGCAAAAAAAAAAATTCTTCAGAGATGCCTATTCTACAAGCTGTTCTTGCTTTTACTGAGGATGTATTTATGTTCACAAGCATTCTTAGCTATTAATCACTTTTTAGCTTTCTTGCTCAAAAATCAAATAGTTTTCATATAGTATGTGTCAAAGGTAAAAATCACACTCAAGAAAATGTTATTGCTAGGAGTTTAAAATGCATACAAGATAATTGGAGTAGTACCTGCAAGTAGGTATGGGATCAAGAGAAAAGGAATTCATAGGAAAATTCGATAATAGAGTATCTCATAAGCTCCCTCTGCTGGCTATCAATTTAAATAAAGGGGAAGAAAATGTAGACCTTTTTCCTTTGGCGAGGTGATAGAAGATGCAAGATTGATGGTTTTTTTTTTTTGGCGGTACTGGGGATTGAACCCAGGGCATTCTGCCTCCAAGCTACACCCCCAGCCCTATTTTTTATTCTTTATTTTGAAACAGGGTCTCACTATGTTGCGGAAGGCCTCACTAAGCAGCTGAGGTTGGCTGCAAACCCAGATCCTCTGGTCTCAGTCTCCCAAGTACTGGGATTACAAGCGAGTGCCACCACACTCGGCTAAGACTGATGAAGTTGACAATGTGATTGTGGAGAGTGAAAGGTAAACTGTGTATTTCAAAATAGCTAGTAGAGAGGATTGTGAATGTTCACAACACAAATGTCTGAGATGATGGACATGTCAATTACCCTTTGCCCCATAAACATGGTAAGTACTATGTGTTAAACACACACTCAGTGGGGTGTGGTGGCAAACAATTGTAATCCCAGTACTTGGGAGGTTGAGACAGGAGAATTGCAGGTTCGAAGCCTGCCTCAGCAGCCTAGCGAGACTGCTCTCAGCAACCTAGTGAACGCAGTAACAAACACATACACACACACACACACACACACACACACACAGACACGCGCGTGCACGCACGGACTCTTTTTGTTTTTGGTACCAGGGATTGAACGAACCCAGAGGCATTCTACCTAAAGCTATATCCTAAGCCCCTTTTTGGGAGGTTGAGACAGGAGGATTGCAGGTTCGAAGCCTGCCTCGGCAACCTAGCGAGACTGCTCTCAGCAACCTAGTGAATGCAGTAACTAACACACACACACACACACACACACACACACACACACACACACGGGGACTTTTTGTTTTTGGTACCAGGGATTGAACCCAGAGGCATTCTACCTAAAGTTATATATCCTAAGCCCCTTTTTAAATTTTTTGTTTTGCTGAGAGTCTCACTAAGTTGCTGAGGCTGGTCTTGTCCCTGTGATCCTCCTGTCTCAGTCTCCCAAGTACCTGAATTACAGGTGTGTGAATCTCTTAAATAGGAGCAAAATCTAACTAAACTATCTTCCCTAATAAGGCTTTGGAACTTTCAAAAAGACTGGGGGAGAAGAGAGTTGATAAGGAGAGTTATTGCCAAATTTGAATACATTAACCATTAAATTGGTATGCCAAAATGCAAAAGCATTTAGTATAAAATAAATCAACTATAAATGGTTGTGATTTTACACTAGAAAAATTAAGAACTGAAATTTCACAAACTTCACTAGGACATAAAGCTTATACCACACTACTTAATCTTAGTTTCAATATTAAAGTTTATTTTTTTCTTCCAGAGTGAGGTTAAGTAACAATTTAAATAATTATCAGGATGTATAAATGAACATCCACTCAGATAAAACATTACTGCTTAAAAGTGGCTACATAAGAAATACTTTGCATGTAATAAATATATTTTATGTTTAGGTTAACAGGCACCATTTTGAGAGCAAAAAAGTTGTTTCTTAAACCAATAAATAAATTACATTCAAGAAACAAGATGTTTATATCTGAAATATGATATATCCTTAACTGTTTTTCTTCATATAGCACCCAAACTTCCACTGTCTAGAAAGTATCTCCTAAAATGTAACTCATACCTTTGTCATAAAAATAATGCCAAAGAAAAAAATTGAGATAAAATTTATATTCTTAATTCCCCATTCAATAAAATATCAACTGCCAATTGATTAAAAGCAAATTAACTATATACACAGTCGGTTAGTGCTGAAATCTGAAATATATATTTAAAAATCACTTTCTGACAGTATTTAAAATATTGCATCTCTAGTGGCAAACCTGAAAACTATCATTTTATTTCCCTAGTTTTCATACTTCAACCCTTCCCTGACCCCTTTTTATCATTTAATATACATCTAGTACTTTTATTTGTAAATACACTTACTTATATCCCAACACAAAACACTGACAATACTCCTTGGTAAACAAGGAAATCCCCGAACAGTCCAAGCCTACCGCTTTGCTCCCAAAGTGTGGCCCAGGCTAAGTGAAAAGTTAAAAAAAAAAATCAATGGCCCTTATTGATGCAGCCAGAATGCTCCTGAGAGTCCACAACTGTTTGAGAATTTGCTGATGTAATCCTGAAGAAAGTGTCAACAGACTCTGCAGACAACTATCAGAGAATAAGTCTTTGATTGATAATTTTTCTATTTATTTCTGCCAAGGCGACTGAAAACACGAAAGCCTTTTCATCAGAGAGGTTAGCATAGATGTCAATTTCCTTTTCCTGTTTCTCTGTTAAAAGAAAAAGGGAAAGCTTAATATAATAGCAGTAGATGTAGTAATTAAAAAAAACTTTCACGTGTTTCTTTAAGTGACAATAAATATTTAGCATTATACTACAGTATACATTCAATGTTATGCTATTAACTAAAAATTTAAATCACACAAAACAGGTACTGAAATGAAGATCAAATGGAGGCTCTATCTACTTCTATACATACACAGTCTAACAGTTCCATAAGACTCTCATATATGTCTTTCTCCTTATTAGAATCAACTGTATCAATCACAATTTTCTAACTCTAGCATATGGTCCATCCTTGGAACATCAAGAGTAACTTTACGAATATTATTAATGCTTCACAACAGGAAACAAAAATAACATTTAATTCTACCTTTTCCCTCCTGATTACAAACGGAATTCAAGTTAATGGTAGAAATTTTGAAAAATAAAGGAAAAGAAAAGTCTATTAAATCATGAGCCAGCTAAAATCACAATGAACATCTTGTACATTCTTCCATATTCCTTTTTCAGGTTCTACTATGTATGATTCTGTTTTTGTTTTTATTGTTAAACATACATATAATCAAATAATTTTTACAAAACTTGTTACAAAAAAAGAATTCCATCCCCCCATGCACATTTCCTACTCTCTGAATGCATCAACGTACTGTTTGTTTAAAGTTGCTCCTTTCTGTTATGAACAAAACAAAATCTATCACTAACATTTTTATAAGATGCACATTCTTGGTATAGGCATTACATATTCACTTTCTATCATGGAAAATTAGGGTTTTATTGTTTCGCATCTCTTGCCCCCAGCACACTCTGCTGTATCCCCTCATCTTCTCATTATAGTTAGATCACAATTTCACTAGCACCAATTTCCAATGTTTATATTATTTTGACTATGTGAGAGATTTTACTTTTCCTATACATTGTTTTGCCTAAAGTGACTCTTTCCATTTGCTTCATTTTCATTTCTAATTCAACTCAAGCTCTCTCCTAATTGTATAAATCTTCCTTCAGGATGTTTACACATATTAGGTATTTTATCAATTTTATCTTCTTGAAGAAATCTAAGTCTTTCAACCTGAATTTCACAATTATTTTGTGATCCTTCTTCAACATCAAGCTGGAGATCCTTCTGTCTCTCTTGAGTAGGGTCCTCTTTGTCCTGGACCACAGTATCCTTTTTTGGTTTACTCCTTCATTTTGATGGTATGTAACATACTCTAGCATCCTGAGAAAGGGGGTACGGGTAGCAAGATTTTTGAGACGCTGAATATCATTAAGAATCACTAGTCTATCTTGATACTAATTCATAGTTTGGTTGAAGAAAGACTTAATTTCCCTTAGAATCGTTAAGGCTATAAATTGTCTTCTGACTACTGGTGCCACTTTTGAGAAAACTCAAAAGACTTTTTTTTATAGTCATTTTGTAAATTATTGTTAAGTTTATATACAGTGAAATATACAGATCCTTTAAGTGGACAATTGGATGACTTCTGACAAATGAATTCACTCATATAACCCACACCGTAATTAAGATATAGAAAATTTCTTTCACTCCAGAAAATTCCTCACACACTTTTCTAGTCAACCTTTCTCTCCCCCAACTATAATCACTGTACTGATTTCTAATACCATAGATTCATTTTGTCTTTTTTTTAAACTTTATATAAATGGCATCATATGGTAATGTACTCTTTTGTGTCTAGCTTCTTTCATTCAGTATGTTTTAAAAATTCATTAAGGCTGTTCATATAGCAAGTTTCTTGCTAGTCAGTATTTCTTTTTTCTTTTTTTTTTTGTGGTACTAGGGATTGAAGCCAGGGGCATTCTACCTCTGATCTATACCCCCAGCCCAATTTTGTATTCTTTATTTTGAAACAGGGTCTTACTAAGTTGCCGAGAGCCTCACTAAATAGCTGAGGCTAGCCATGAACCTGCGATCCTCCTGTCTCAGCCTCCCAAGTACTGGGATTACAAGCATGCACCACCACACCCGGCTTAGGCAGTATTTCATTATATTAATTTTTTTTTTTTGCGGTACCAGGGATTGAACCCAGTTCTACCTCCGAGCTACACCTCCGGCCCTAGTTTTTATCCTTTATTTTGAAACAGGGTCTCACGAAGTTGCGGAGGGCCTCACTAAGTAGCTGAGGCTGGCTGCGAACCCGGAACCTCCGGTCTCCACCTCTCAAGTACTGGGATTACAAGCGTGTACCACCACCCCTGGCTTTCATTATATTAATTCTAATACCATTCTGATTCTTTTCTCTTTTTTCCTGAAAACCTAAAGAATTTTCTCTTTAACCAAAGAAATATAAAGACATGATTTGCTTTGGTATAATTTCTCTGGTTTAACCACTCATTGGAATGGGAATTCTATGAGTCCTTATAATATAGAAATGCAATGTCCTTTGTGTTTGGGAAAATGTCTTTAAGTATTTCACTGATGACGTCCTTCTCCATCTTCTATGGTCTTTCTGAACCTTCAATTATTTATATGTTAGACCTCAGAATGGTCCTCTAAATTTCTTATTTTTTCCATTCTATTTTTTTTCTTACCTCTTTTCCTATTACTATACTTTCTGGAACCTTTTTTCAATTTTATCTTCAAATTTTCGATTAAGGTTTTTCATTCCTGTGAATCATATATGCTTTGGGGTTTTTCCAAATATCTTCATATTTTAACATTCATTTTCCAGGTGCCTTTTTTTTTTTTTGGTACTGGGGACTGAATCCAGGAGTGTGCTACCTCCAAGCCATATCCCCAAGTCCTTTTTATTTTGAAACAGGGTCTCGCTAAGTTGCTGAGGTTGGCCTCAAACCTCTTCCAGGTGCCTTTTTGATCTCTTCAAATTGCCTTTCAATACCATCTTGTTATTGTTTCATGATTACAAATTTTTTTTTTTTGTGGTACCAGGGATTGAACGCAGGGGCGTTCTACCTCCGCACTATGCCCCCGGCCCTATTTTTTATACTTTATTTTGAAACCGGGTCTCACGAAGTTGCGGAGGGCCTCACTAAGAAGAGAAAGAAAGAGAGAGAGAGACAGGGAGAGAGAGAGAGCGAGAGAGCTGAGGCTGGCCACGAACCCGGATCCTCCGGTCTCCGCCTCCCAAAGTACTGGGATTACAAGCGTGCGCCACCACGCCCAGCTACAAATCTTTTACTAAGGATATTAATGATAGTTTTGGCCAGGCGAGGTGGCACACGCTTATAATCCCAGTACTTGGGAAGCGGAGACCGGAGGATCTGGGTTCGCGGACAGTCTCAGCTACTTAGTGAAACCCTCCGCAACTTAGTGAGACACGGTTTCAAAATAAAGTATAAAAAATAGGGCCAGGGGTGTAGCTCGGAGGTAAACCGCCCCTGGGTTCAATCTCCGGTACCGCCAAAAAAAAAAAAAGATAGTTTTGCTTTTTTTCCCCCTTTCTCCCTGCAAAAACTTATTTTCTCCAAGTTATCTTTTCTTCCCTTTTGATTCACTCTCAGCCTTTTATACTAGATGCTTTCCTAGTAATGCAAACCAAAAGCCAGGCATGGTACATGCCTATAATCCCTCCCAGTACTTGGGAAGCTGAGACAGGAGGATGGCAGGTTCAAGGCCAGCTTCAGCAACTTAGTCCGACCCTCAGCAACTTAGCAAGACGCTGTTTCAAAATAAAAAGGACTGGGGGTGTAGCAGGGTAGAGGTAGAGGTGGAGGAGGAGGAGGAAGAGGAGGAGGAGGAGGAGGAAGCAAAAAAGTTGATTAGAAGAATGTGCACATATATGGAACTTGACTGTGGTTATCAGATCAGGATGTCTAACTAGACTGCTTCTTTGTGAAATCATTAATGATACTATTTTTATTTTGGTCCTTTTCTCTTGGGTTCTTCAGTTCTCTAGGAAATTATTTCTGATCTCTTTTACCTGAAATATGTAAGCCTACCCAGAGAACTCAATATTTACCATGTCCAATTTTCAGAGTCTTCCTGAGCTTAATATAGGATCCCTGCCCTCAATAATGTTTGGTGTTCTCTAGACCAGAAACTGTTTTATTTTACCCTTTTTAGAGGATAATCTTGGAAGGTTGGGAACTTTCCTTTTCCAGTCTTCCTATTCTTTTCCAAATAGAAAACAATACAGACAAATTTTAAAAGCTTTGTTTTTAGACATACTGCCAGGTTTACCTTAATTCATATGTTTGTGGTGGCGCACGCTTATAATCCTAGTACTTTGGGAGGCGGAGACCGGAGGATCAGGGTTCGCGGCCAGCCTCAGCGCTCTCTCTCCCTGTCTCTCTCTCTGTCTCTCTGTCTCTCCTTAGTGAGGCCCTCCGCAACTTTGTGAGACCCAGTTTCAAAAATAAAGTATAAAAAAGAGGGCCAGGGGCATAGCGCGGAGGTAGAACGCCCCTGCATTCAATCCCCGGTACCGCAAAAAATAAATAAATAAATAAATAAATAAATAAATAAATAAATAAATAAATAAATAAAATAAAATAAAGTTAAAGCTTGCTTCCAAATTTTCAAGAGCCATAAGAGCAGGGAATCAATAAACACAGAATTAAACTAAATAGTGACTTAGCCCTAAGAAGCATTACCAAAGAATTCTATTCTAAAACATTTAGACATTTCAAATTTGTAGATCCTATCCATATATTCAGAGAACAGTCCACATCAAAGATTGGTAAACTATAGTTTAGGTACCAAATCTCACCCACCTCCTGTTTTTATAAAGTCATACTGGAACCTAGCTATGCCCATTCATTTCCATATAGCTTATGGCTGATTTCCAGCTACAATGACAGAGGTGAGTGGCTGTGACAGAGATGGCATGGTCCACAAAGCTGAAAATATTTACTCTCTGTCTCTTCACAGAAAAAGTTTGCTGACATCCCCCCATAAAAGGTTAAAAAAATCCAGTTTATGCTGTGAAAACTGCTTTGAGTAATTTCTTAAAATATGTATCAAAAGCAAATAATTTGTGTGTGTGTGCGCGCGCGCGTTGTGTGCATGGGGATTGAACCCAGGAGCATTCTACCTCTGAGCTACACCCCCAGCCCTATTTTATTTTGAAACAGGATCTCACTAAGTTGCAGAGGGCCTTAAGAAGTTGCTGAGGCTGGCTGTGAACCTGCAATCTTCCTGTCTTAGCTCCCCAAGTACTGGGATTACAAGTGTGTGCCACCATGCCCAGCGCAGCAAATAAATTTTAAAAGCATATTTTACTCCAGAAATAGATTTCTTAAAATTTGTTTATAATAAACTGAAAACACCTGAAAAATATTTACAACCACCTTATTCAAGTTGTCATAAAAGTTCAAGCCTGCATATAGTAAGACTTGGCACAACTATATGGACTTCATCTCTCCAACTAAAAGACTGTCATTATCTTTTTCTCATCTCCTCTTACCACCAGAAGCATTCCTTCTCTGTTCTCTATATTCCCTTTACTTCAACTGAAAAGAATGTTCTGTTTTCTGGACCAAGCAGTATTTCTCTCTCTTCCTTTTCCTCTATTGACTTTTCTTTACCCAGTTCCCCTTCTAAAATGGTCTTTGACATAGATTTTCTGGTGATCCCATTATTAAAGCACATTGAAATTAAGGAAATAACTTGAACTCTGGAACAGCATGATAGAAGGAAAGAGAAAAAGCAATACAATAACCCAAGGAATTTAAGAGTCCCTAAGTATAGTCTTCATAGAATATAATCAATTATAAACCTTATTCCATCATGCCGGGCATGGTGGCGCACGCTTGTAATCCCAGTACTTTGGGAGGATCCAGGTTCGTGGCCAGCCTCAGCGCTTGCTCGCTCGCTCTCTCTCTCTCTCTCCGTCTCTCTCTCTCTCCCTGTCTCTCTCTCTCTCTCTACTTAGTGAGGCCCTCCGCAACTTCGTGAGACACGGTTTCAAAATAAAGTATAAAAAATAGGGCCGGGGGTGTAGTATGGAGGTAGAACGCCCCTGGGTT
>PVJS01036584.1:0-20381 GCA_004027185.1 Glis glis | reverse complement strand
TAGATCAATAACTATTAAATGCCAATTTTTGGGAATAGCAACAGGTGAGGGCAACCCAGGTTGAAGGGGGCCCATGGGCTGCATGGTAGCATTAATGGCTCTTAAATCTTGCAACAGCCTCCATTTTCCAGAGGACTTTTTAATCACAAATATGGGGGTATTCCATGGGGAAGTGGAGGGGACCACGTGTCCTGCCTCCAGTTGTTCTTGAACAAGTTGGTGGGCCGCCTGGAGCTTCTCACTTGGCAGGGGCCACTGTTCCACCCACACCAGAGAATTAGAGAGCCAAGTGATGGGTATGGGCGTTGGCGGCGCAACAGTGACCCTCATCAAAAATGTCCAAAACCCTTCCTTTCTCCTGGGGCCCTAGTTTCTAGGGGAAGGGATACCACTGGGCGGATTTCTCCTTGTTCCAGCCGACCCAAGCCTTTACCCTGACTCCAACCCATTTTTTGCATCATTTGGAGAGCTTTACTACCGGTGCCTGAATCCCTAGTAGTGAGGAGGACCCCCATGTCGGTTAAGATATCCCACCCCCAAAGATTGGTCGGTAGGCCTGCCAAGACATAGGGCTGGGAAATACCCGGTGCGTCCCTCGTGATCTTGCCATTTCAAGATTTTGGAACTTTTTTGGGTAACAGCTTGTCCGATTCCCTGAAGGGTGGCCATTCCCTCCTGTTTTGGCCATGCAGGGGGCCAGAACGTTTCAGACAGAACAGAAACGTCCGCTCCGGTATCCAGGATGCCTTTGAAAGGCTTGTTTTCTATTCTGATAGTCAGTTGAGGACGATTTTCCAGAGTTGTAGCCCAAAAGACTGCAGGACCTGAGCTACCCAAGCCTTGATCTCCTCTTTTATGTCTCAGGCTCTGAGCCTCATGGGGAATGGAGGGAAGCAAGAGCAATTGAGCAATCCTTTCTCCCTGGGGTATAGCTACAACTCCCTGAGCCACTGAGGTCATAATTCTAATTTCCCCCTCACTATCTTGATCTATTACCCCAGGGTGAACCTGAGTGCCTCGGAGGATAGTACTAGAGCATCCCAGAATTAGCCCTACAGTTCTCCGGGGCAAGGGCCCGTATACCCCTGTGGGGAGAGCCTGGACCCCCATTTCCGATGTTAAGACTGCTCTGGCGGAGGGACTGATGTCCAATCCTGTGCTTCCTGGGGTGGCTCGAAGGAGGTCCGAGAGGTGAAGGGGTTGCTCTGGGGGAGAAAACGGATCCTGCCGCTGCCCGGGGCAGGAGTCATTGCCCCATACACATTGGTTCTGGGGCCCTGGGGCGGGGCCCCCTTCCAGTTTCCCTGATTGATAGAAGAGGGGGGAAGGGGATTGCCTTCCACATCAGTTTTTGAGTGGCAATCATTGGCCCAATGATACCCTCACCGGCAGCGAGGACATAAGCCCGGTTTTCTGGGACCAAAATTATTATTTTGGGGACATTCTCTGCGGAAATGTCCACTCTTGCCACAACTAAAACATGTCCTTTCTCCTTTATTTTGATTGGTTCTGTCGGCTCTTCCTGAGGATCGTATGGCCGCGGCCAAGACCTGTCCCTGAATGTAATTCCCATCGATATCCCTACAAATACGGATGTAGTCATTTAAGCTCTTACTGTGGTGAGGGCGGAGAGCCTCTTTGCAAAATTTATTTGCATTTTCAAAGGCCATCTGTCTGATCACCAGCATGGCAGGGCCATATCCTCCGAATATTCTCTCAGCTACCTGACTAAGACGATCTACAAAGTCTTGGAAGGGTTCTGAAGGCCCCTGAAGGACCTTTGACAAATGGTCTCCTCCCTCCTTGTTTGGCAATGCCTTCTAGGCTCCCAGAGCTGTGGCAGCAATTTGAGCATACACCCCGAGATCATACTGTACTTGCGCCTGAATGTTAGCAAATTGGCCGCTCCCTGTGAGCATGTCTACATTTCTTTGAGGTTGTCCTGCCTGGGCATTCCTTTGAGCCGTCTGGCCACACCGCTCCTGAAATTCTCCCCTCCACAGCAAATAATCCCCGCCCGCGAGCGACGCTCGGCAGAGCTGCTGCCAGTCGCTGGGCGTCAAATTTAGGGCCATAAAAGATTCCACAAGAGAAACGGTGAACGGGGCCTGAGGGCCGTAATTTATAACCGCCTCTTTGAGTTGTTTAATTTCCTTGAATTGTAGGGGCTCGTGGCGACGGACGACCTGTCCCGGATTGTTGAGATCAGGAAACTCCAACACCGGTGCCACTATGGGGCAACACTGGACTCCTCCTTTGGGTCTTCCCTCAAAATCCGGGAAGGATGGAGGTGATTGATGGGGAGGGTCCCTTATTTCTAAATAGGGAGGGGGTCTGTCCTTCCTTTCTTGTCTTTCCTTTAACTTAGTCCGCCTTAACTGTTTTTGGAGAGCCGTGATTTCAGCAACTAATCGCCATTCCTCTTCGGAGTCTGAGGACTCAGAGTCCGAATAGGTTTCATTTTCCAAATCAGACAAACAGGGATAAAGGCGGTTTGTGGAGGGGCGGTTTTCTTTAGGACGCACTCCCAAATCCTTAGTCGTCCCCTCTTCATCCCTCTTGAGCGTTCCCCCTTTTGGGCTTCCATCTGAAAGGTGTTTCGGCCCCTTCTGTCCACTACAGTCATCTCCGCTTTCGACCCCAGAACAAAGAATTTTTGGTTTCAGATTCTTGAAGTTCAGATAAAACCTCCTTGGTTGCCTGGACTACCTGGCGGAGGCGAACTTTATCTATTAAGAGGGCGTCCTTGACTAGCCTCCATAGGGAGAAAGTAGAAATTGGAAGTACGTCAGGACCCTCCTGTTTTAAGAGATTCTGTAAATCGCGGCGGACCTCCTCCCAGTCGGGGACATTTAGGCCCCCGCCCGTAATAAACCAAGGGCTTGCCCTCTCTATGGACTTTAAGAGTCTTCTTAATTGAAATTGTAGATCGGTTCTCCCCTGTGAGTTGCCCATGTCTCCCGTCTTATTTACAACTTTCCTTTTCTAACTTACCCCAATACGTCTCAGCCGGCACAAGGGACGACCCCGTCCACGGTCCTCGCTTTCAGAATCTCGGTGGAACCTCCAATTGCCATGCCCACGCAGCCTGGGCCGAGTGTCTGCGGAGGGTGTCGGGATTGATCATACAGGGACACGAGCTTGAGGTTGAAGGCTCTTTATTGCTTTCCAAGGTCAGGTTTTTATACCCTAGTCCTGTGAGGGGAGGGGAGCTCCGGAAAGAGGCGGTTAGTCACAAGCCAGGGTTCAAGGCACGGTCACGGCGTTCTCAGAACAGCTTATGCAAACAATTTCCCAGAAGGGAAAGAACATCTTGCTCACCACACATGTTTTCATAATGGCTGTTGGGGCCTGTGGGAGTGTCAGGGCCATCTTGTTCCCACAGAGTAAAACCTTCCCAGTAGGGGGGTACATCTGACCTTAAGAAAGGCAAAAGGAAGCAGATTGGCCCAACTTTCACCTCTCTCTATAACCAATTTGGTTAAAGTTTCTTTCTGGGTTCTATTCATCCTTTCTACCTGTCCTGAACTCTCATCCTTCAAGTCTAGGACCATATAGACCTGCCTTTCTGGAGGCAGGAAGCTCATGAGGGTGTAGGGGCCGTTGGATGTATGGTCTCAACCCACTTGTTAACTTCCCTGAGGTCTTGCACAGGTCGATAGTCTTGGGTCCCAGGTTTAAGAACTAGAAGCAGTGAGGTGTTCCAAGGGGAATGACAAGGAACAAGGATTCCCGTTTCCCTCCATCTATGTATGCGTTTAGCAATTCCTTGCTTTGCCTCCCAGCTCATAGGATATTTTACCCAAACAGGAGTTGCAGTACTTGATATTTGGACAACTATTGGGGAAGACACTTAAGAAATCCAGCAGGTGATTCTTGAGGCTCCTGAATAACCTCACTCCCCTTAGATTAGTAGGTTTCCTAGCAGCTGCTTTTATGCCTCCTAAAAGGATTTGGCAAAAATTGTCCAGTCTCTCCTTACCTTGTTCAGAATTTGGATCCCATTCAGGCCTTTTAGAGGGGAAGTTCCAATCTAACCGGTCCTCTCTATCAGAAGGGGACAATGAGCCTGGTCCGAGAGCTAACTTTTTGTTTTCCACCTTAATTCGGTCCCTCTCTTCTGCTGTGAAGAGGGTGGCCAGAAGATGTTGACAATCATCCCACAGCAGCTGGTGAATGTAGAAAACAGTCTCGAGAAGACCAATTAATGCCTGAGGCTTCTCAGAGAAAGGGGGATTCTGGGTTTTCCAATTGTAAAGATCACTAGTAGAAAAAGGGACATATACCATAAATGGATGCGGGTTTCTGCCTCCGTCCTCTACGGGTTCCCCCATTGGTGTGGCCTCCCTAAGGGGAAGGAGGGGTGCTGCTTCAACCTCCTCAAGTGCCCGTCTCACCTCCCTGTACACAGATCCACTTCGTGTATGAGAGGGAGAGAGGGGTCCAGATGTTGAGGAAACTAATTCTTCCTCTGGGGTCCGGCCATTTCCTGACTGAGGCCAGAGTCAGTTGGGTGCATAGGGTGGAGGGAAATCATCTTCCTCCACTGGAACCGAGAGAGGCAGCGGCACTTTTGCTTTCTCGTTCCTTGCCAGACGAACTACAAGAATACGGGATCCTAGAGACAAGACACAGGTTTTAAGCCAATGAGGGGGGGGGTTGGAGCAGAGACAGCCAATGATCAATATATGGAAACTGGTCAGGGTGTCCAGGATCCCTGGTAACTATACGCCAAATGGCTCGGGTGTCTGGACTTCCAAGGTCCCCTTGCTTAGGCCATCCAACTACAAAAGTCGGCCATTCCAATTCAGAGTCTTTAGTTTTCTTGGGGAAAAAGAGATGCCATATTCGGTTTCCTCCACAAAGCCATCTTTAAAATGTTTAAGCATACACTTTAGTGAAGTCTGAGGGCAACTTGAGCCTCCTCCCATACTGTGACAGAGAAACCAACGGACCAGAACAGACAGGGACACACCCAGGCGCAGACCTGGCTGGTGGATACTTAATCGTAGTGGCCCAGCTAATGTGGCTTGCGGCTTACTAGCTAATTTCAGCACCACCATAGATCATATGTCTCCGTGGAATGACAGCTTTTGCCAGTCTTACCAAGGTCTGCCCACTCGGATCTCTTAGCCTTTCTGGGGCCTTCAGGGTCCCAGCTGTGAGACCACAAATTCAAACTCGGAGGACTGAGCTGACTTTTGCTTCATTCAATCCAAGACAGAGACAAATTAATAACTGCCACACTCCTTTCAGACAGACCAACAGACAAACAGGCAGACAACCATCAGACAATTAACAGACAACGAGGCAGATGCACGGTGGCCACCACTCATACACCCAGAACTGAAACCTGTGGGCCAGTGATGTCTCACTCAGAACCCTGGACACTGGACTGATGGCCATATCTGACCTCTCCTGTGTCCTTCCCAAGAGCGCTTCCCTGACCTTACCTCTGGAGGTTCTTTTTCCAGGTGACTCTCTGATTTTCTTTAGGGCAGTGTTCCAGAATCAGCCGGGACCCGAGAGGACAGAATGGGGGGGGTCTCCTGGGGCCCTGGAACATCTCAGGGGTTGCCTCCCCTAGGAGTCCGTCTCAGACTGTCCCTCAGCCTCTCCCATCAGGAGACTAGGACACCTCAGGTCGGCAGTTTCTAAGGAATCTCGCTGGGGCCTCCAAAATATTATGGGGGAAGCCACCCAGACAAGACTGACCAGACCTCAGGCATTGCCAATTGAGAGTCTTTATTAAAAGAAACCGGCAGCTGGGACCACCCTGGTATTGTGACCAAGTGTGGTACTCGACTGCCCTCTAGCATCTTCTTATATAGGGTGAGAAACAATATAAGCTTAGGACACAGACTGAGGTTCCCATAGCAGGGGGTGGGAAGTGTTCCATTCCCATAGTGTTCATGTAAGCCAAGTTCAATGTGTTGGTTAGAAAGGGCAGCACTCAGTTGTAAAGCTGAAATCTATGCTGCCCATGAACGTGGCCCATTGAAGCCCCAGCATCTAGAGGGCTTTCTATGGAAGAAGAACCAGAAGTGATTGGCTAGGATGCTCCTAAAGGAATTTCTAGGTTTTATAGCCTTGGATGGATAAGGGCGGTTTTGGGGAAGGAGGATGAATTAAGCTAAAAGGAAAATTAATATCCAGGCAGATGATCCAAGGCAGAAGCTCTTGAGCAGAAAGAAGGAAGAGTACCTGACTGGGGGGGAGAGATGAAGGGCTAAAGTAGAACAGAATGCCAAAGAGAAGCAAGAGTCACTTCTTCCCATACATCAGTGACTTCTACCTTGATGAGTGGCTTGAGTGTCAAGAAGAGGACAGCATGTTTTCCAAAGTGCCATTTTGAGAACCTATACCGTGTTCACATTTTCCCTTTCTAAGCATAGAAAACAGCATCAGACGATGCAAATGTAGGGGCTAGTGGATCATTCATGCTTTTACTATCAGTATGTTTATTGGATACATTTTCCCTCAAAATTAGAGCCTTCCTTGGCCTTTTAGGAAAAAAAAATATGAGTCTAATGTGGCAGAAGACCAGTGATAAAGCACAGCAAATTAAACAATATAAGTGTGAGCCATGGGCTCTGTGATGAGCATACAGCAGCTCATCAATATCCTCCCCTGCACTCCTGTGCAGTCAAACTTGCTGACAAGTGCCCACAGGATCATCTTAATATGTTTTCAATTTGCATAGTGAATTTTTGGTACAAATACTTTGCCAGTTATTGCAATGGGTACGCCTCATGATGATGATTTCAGATATGGAAGATTATCACTACTGAAACTTTGAGTTTCGATTATTGTGGTAAACTTTAGATTCTCCTTGAAGATGGAAAATTTGAAGAACACTAATGTTTAATTTTTCATATTAGTCGTGGCAGCTCTTAGAGACCTGTGTGATTTTTTTCCCCTTGTGGCTTAAGGTCTACATATTACCACATCTGTAATTTACAAGCAAACAACTTCCAGGGTAACTTAGCTCAGGTGTTAGATTGAAAATCCAGTTCACCTGATTTGCTCTCATATTTTGCATAGACATAATTATATTTATATAAGCAGTTAAATTATCTACATTTACTCCAGTTTTCACGAAAGATCCATCAGTACAAAGAGAAATGACTGAATTCTACACACTCTACTGGTTGGTGGGAAGATGGATATCTGGTATCTTATCTCCCCCTGCCAGTGTGGTGGCTCCCTTGATCCTCCCTGGTAAACCTGAATGTTTAAGGCAAGTTCTTATATTCTATCTAGATCACTGGCTAGCCCATAGGGGCAATGCTTTTCCTTAATTCAGGGGATAAGGTCAACCTCAGCTTCTTAGACAGTTACATGTTTGGGTAAGACAGGTGAAAGACAGACTCCCTTAGGTGGTGATCCAACAATGCCAGAAGATAGTGTAGTATCTTGAGCTAGAAGAATTGACATGTGCCTAGGAATCAGAGGAACCAGAGCATGTCGTAGAAACACTAGAAATGGGTAGAACACTTCAGGGGACTTTAGGTTAGCGTTTGCTACTTACTATACCGTTCTCAAGATCATCTTAAACTTTCTAGTCTGTCCATCTCCCTCAGCTTCCCCTCAGCATTTAAGGAAGCTGGTATCCAACTGACTTCCTTTGGATTAAGGCATATGCATTTACTTTAATATTACTGGTGCCTAGAGCACTTTTATTTTTGGATACTGAGGCGTAGGTGTGTGTGTGTGTGTGTGTGTGTGTGTGTGTGTTTAGAGGGGGGCTGCAAACTTAGTACATTTGTCAGTCCTTCTTCCAGGTCACAGCACTCAAAACCCTGAAACTTCAATTTATAGAAATGAGAACTGTAGCATGACCCATGGGTACTACAGGGGGGTAGAGCAGGAGGAGCTCAAAGGGTAATTACCCTAAGCACTGGTAACACACACTCATAAGGGCACTGCCTTAGTCCTACACTGAGCTCTATCCTTGGTTACAGTCCTTTGGAGAGCTTTATCCTGTTGAAGTTGTGGCTTGTTACAGATGCTGTATTCACAGCCTAGGCAGACCCTTTTCATATGATCCTGCCTCTGTCCTGAGTGGCTTTTGTGTCAGACAGGAATGAGGAGGTTGAAGCTGTTCTCTTGCCTTCCAGGTAAAATAACTCAGATTGATTTTCTTCAAGATCACCTGAAAGGACTAGAGCATTCTACCAGGAAACTTGTTCTGTCTGCTAGGTGTACTTCCCCAACTGTGGAAACAAAACAAAACCCTAAAACTCTAACCGCTTGCCTGACTTTGTGCTTATCAGATTGGAATCTACTGCATTAGAAGTAACTTTGAGGTCAGATACCACAGTTAAATGCCTATCAAAAGACTTATTTTAGGTTTTAAGCTAAAAGGCCAGAAGAAACAAGCTATCAGAAGTCTATTGTGAAATAATGCTTCCATGCCCTATGATAAGGAGGGAACAAGTTGTGCCTCCTCAGTCAGTGCAGGGTGCTTCTTGCCGCTTGTCCTTCTACCAAATAGAAGTCAGCCATGTGGTCATAGGTCAAGTCCCCTACATATGACTTGAGAGGACAGAGGAAGGAGCTAGGCAAGTAAGTGGTCTCAGTCTAGCCTCCATCCAATCTGGAGGGAAGGTCAGAGGGCAAAAAGTGCACTAGGGTTGGTGCCATCTTAAGGTATAGATGTCAGCTCTTTGTTTCTTGAGTCAGTAATTGCTGTGTGTTGCTCAGTGAAGAGATTTCTATCAGGCTGAGGGCGGTTCTCCAGGGAAAGGGGAAGTTGTGAAACATTAGCAGCCAATAGTTACAGCTGCTAGGAGATTAATGCTTTGACTCAGTGAAGGAGCACTCCATGCAGCACCAGCGGTGTCCATTGTACCTGCTGCTCAGCATCTACCATTGACAGCAAGACAAGGATGTGATTGACTTGCTGCACACTAGCATACTCTGCTCCTTGCAAAATCTCCAGTATGGTCAGTACCTGACCAAGTGTATCTTGCCACACATGGCAGGTCTTCATAACACTTGAAGGGCCATATACAACAGACTTGAGTCCCATCAATGCAGCTGAGAACCTCAGATGCACGAGACTAATTTCTTTTTCTCACAGGCCAGAGGTTCAGTGAACTTTCAGGGCAGCTACATAAAAGGGATAGTTAGCATGTTTATTTTTTATTTATACAAACCTTCTTTACCTGCTTGTTAATTCAGAGTCCAAGAGTATTGGCATGGAGGAATGATAGCATGGAAGAAGGCAGCTGACACTCTCCTCCCAACCCTCCTGCTTTCTCCCTTGTTATTCTACAGGTTGTGTGTCATACACCAACTTCACTTGGGTTCCTAGCTTGGCAAGTCAGAAGGGCTGGCAGACGGTGTGCTGGTTGTGGCAAGGATGGGTCATTTCTGGCAGGCTGAAACCTTAAGAGGAATGTGCCCATTGGATAATAAAGTGACACCCTACATGCAGGAGGTTGAGCAAGAGCAGCTCACATCTCAAAGTTCTGTAGTTGAGAATAACATTGTCAAGATGATTGGGCATTTCAAATGCAAAGGCAGGGATCACTTTCCTCAAGGACCCTTTTGCCTAGTGCTACAGTTTGGCTTGTTTGAAAATGACACTGAAATGGTTTGACATGAAGAACACTTTTTGGAGATGGAAAACCTGAAAATGGAATGTGAAGGGAAGGAGGGTTGGGCAGCAGGAACAATTAACCATAGTGTATGCACCACATCACCATGACCAACATTGGCAGGCATGTGGCCCCACTGTACTCTACAGATGGATGGGTGTCCTGGGGAAAGAGCATGGCTTTGTAGTTTAAGCCTGAAGGAGGTCAAAGCTGGAAGCTGAAGGCAACTGGCAAAAATCCCAGCAGCAGGGACAGCAAGTCCTTCCTAGTACAGGGATGTTGTGGTATATTTCCATAGCTCGCATATTCAGCATTCTGATGAACTTAACCCTCATATTTAGTCTTTGGTGCACTTTTACACATGAAAATGTTCAGCATAGCTCTCCTCTTAAGGACTGCCTTTCTTACATAGCCTTCAGAATAGAATCTGAGGTTTAGCTATTGGATACTTGGCACGGGAGACAAGCTGTGGGGTCACTGGAGTTTGGTCTATTCTAAGTAAGATACAAGAAATATTCAAAGGGGTTACTATATGATCAACTTCTTTTAATCTAGTTAGGAACTAATTTGGCAGAATCACATTTGTAGGTATATAACTTGCAGTATAATTCTTGAGCACATAGCAGAGGTGGTTCATACACTTAACTGGCTCATCTGTTGTCTGCATAAGTTGAATGTAGTAGTTCAACATGCTATTTTCCATGTCCCAGATGGTTTGGATAACAGACTTTTTTCCCCTTCTTTGGTCAAAGGTTGGTCTAGATTCTAGGGCCTTCTGCCTTAAGGCTACCTTCTATCCATTCCCTTGTGTTTTGTCACTTAGATTTAAACCTATCCAAGGAAGCATAACTCAGCCATAATTTATCCCAGTTTCTGGAGCAGAGCTATTCTTGGCCCCTTATCCCAAGCTCATCAGGTTGGGATCTTTTTCTAGGCAGCAGCAGTTCTGTACCAGTCCTCTTGCAGGCATGGGGGGGGGGCATGATTCAAGGTGCACTATTCATAACAGGGTAGTATGTTAACCCTTTGCTTACCTCATGATAGTATAAATATCTTCAACTTTGACCCTGAGCCTATATCGGGAGAGAAAAGTAGGAGGAAAAGCTTATAATGATGACCACTGCCTGGAACAAGTGATAGTATGGGCCTGGAGGTCAGATAGGGGCAATGTGGGCTGTGTGCAGGAACCAGAGTGATCTCTTAGGGCAGTGATCCTATATGTGAAGCCTATGAGTCCCAGTAATATCAGTTTCCAAAATGGTGAAATCCATTCCTCAGTTTATAATGTCACTGTAAGGGACTGGAATTCTGGGAAGCTAATGTGACTTTGAAAAAACTATCCCCAATCTTGATTCCTGTCAGATCCCTCTACTTCAAGGATGACCTCTGTATACCCTAACCTTCTCACAGATGAATACTTTCATGCTAATCAGTAGCATCTTACTCAGAGGCCTCCAAAGTCGTGGCCCATTAGAAGAGAGCCAAGAGCAAAGTGCAAGAAAACAAGGATGTATGGGCCCTAGTGAACAGGAGAAAGCATAGCCCATGTGGGGAAGGCAGTCTATGAGATGGCCCTGCTGGTCCTCATTCCTGCCTGTGGTAAGCCCCTTCCCTCGAGGGGATGTAATGACTGCCCTCATTGTTGAGTAGATAACAGAAGTACTTGTGTGTTACTTCCAAGATGATATAGAGATTGTGGCTTCTGTCTTGGGGGTCCTCTTACTCTCTCTTTGATCAAACATCTTTGAATTGAGCTGTGTCATGGTGTGCCCCATGGAGTGGCCCTCTTATTTTGGCAAGAAACAGAAATCCCCAGTTTGACAGGTTGTAAGCTACTGAGGCTTATCACCAACCTCTTAGGAGCGGATGTTCTGAGGTGTGACAACTGCCATGAGTATACCTGGGAGTAGCTCCCCCACCACTGTTGGGATCTCAAATGAGAACACATCCTACAACTTCATGAGAGACTAGAACCTTGAAGGTATCTAGCTAAGCTATGCCTATATTCCTAACCCTGAGAATCAGGTTGTTATGTTTGTTATGTTAAGTTTCTGGGTCTTGGGTTAATTTGTTCAGCAGCAATAGATACCCAGTGTCTACTGCAACATGCAGCTGCTACTTGGCTTGAGTCGATCATTGCCATTCAGGAATGGCAATGTTATTGGCCAAATAGCTTTCTCCAAAGCTGGAAATGAGGATTTTTGTGTAAAAACTTAAATTGTAGAAGATTTTGTGTAAAAACTCAAATGTTGACAGGCTTGGTCTTCAGATGTGCTTCATTTGACCATTATAGAATTTTTAACAAATTTCCAGTTCCTCCAATTCTTTCTATCATGGAAGACCAGGTAGTAAAATCAAAATTCTAAATTTGATTGCTAAATGACTTTTAAAATGTAAGGGACAGGGGCCGAGGATACCACCAGAAAGCTTTTTTTCTAGGGTCAGGCCAAAATGAGAGTTAACATGTACAGATAGCCAAGGACTTGGTTAGAACATCCACAGCCTGAGAGGCCTCATCCTTAATACTACCCTAGAGATCATCCTCCCAATACTTGGAAATTTTTTCATCTCTCAGAATGGGGCTACATACGAATAGTTTTGGAGGCAGCACTATAAAATAGAATATAATAGAAACCATCTATGTTTTAACAATTCTAGGAGACACATTAAAAATAAATTTTTGGATTAGGTATATTTATAGTCAATTAGCCCCTAATTATTAGTTGTAGCTCTCTTCCTATCTTAGAATCCTCTGGCCTGGGTAGTAATTCCTTGCCTACATATAAGGAAATTGCCCCCACAGAGTTGCTAATGATCATATGATGAGCTATCCATGTTTTCCTAACAATTTCAAGTTCTTAGGGAACTTGGTCAATGTTCTAAAAGGGAAAATAAATTCTAAGTGCACTGGCTTTTAAGTGTCTTAGACCTTTCTGGCCCCCAAAGGTTCTATTTTTAGATTGACTGAAAACATGTATTTCTTATGTCACTTAATGGAGAGAGTTTCCTCAGAGAGCATGTCCCAGAGGTGGTGGCAGGGACTAGACCAGCTGTGGCAGCTGAATAGGGACCACAGACATTGTGTGGGGCCATTCAGTCCCCACAGATCAGGAAAGGTCCTTGGAGGGCAAGTTCTTGACTGTATAACATCTCTACTAGGGCAATAGCCAGGTTGGCCAACCAGTGTATGTTGAGTGTCAAGATGCTCAGCACTGTGAAGTGCCAGTTCACCCTGAGTGGGGTCTGCATTGAATGTATTCGGGAAGACCTTATCTTTTATTCTGGGTGTTGAATTCTTCAGAATGATTTGAGTTTGGTGTTGAATGGTGAATATGTTTAATGGTTAACTGCTAGATTACACAGGAAAAAGAACCCTTAATCATCTACTTCATATTGGTTGGGAGGCTTTGAATAGGACCAAATGTAGAGTTCATAGTTCGTAGTGGACTGATGTAGAGTAGACCCAACCTTACAATCCATGTACTAAATCTCCTATTCTCCTTGTTGGGTGTGTTAAAGAAATGAGATATTTATTTATCTGTCATGAGAGTTACAACCTGAGATTTTTCTATTGCTTTCAACTCATATTACTAAAGATGTAATTAGTCTTTAGATTAAAACTAATGCCTTCAGGACAGTTTTGTTCCCTTCTGTTAAGAAGGGAGCTAGACCTTGTAACAGGTTAGGATAACATAGACTCAGTGGAATGGAAACAGAAACACTTAAAATACTTGCCCCGTGACCATTCCCTGATTTTCTTGTCCTGCTTGACCTTGGGGCTATCTGTGAGGGAGAGCAATTCTATTGTACAGTGCTGCTTCCAAAGCAGCTAGTAGGTAGCCACCCTTTGTTGAGAGAGAAGGAAATTCCCAAGTACCAGGGGTTGCTCTGTGGTGGTGATGATGAGGGGCATATCTTAATTTCTTATCTTGCTTTGGGCTATATATAAGCTGATTAGCTCTTCTGTGGTTCAGGTGTAATACAAGGTACTCTTAGACTTTGTACTTCCTAGCATGTGTATTTGTGTGTACACAAAACAGATCCAATAATCCAAGTGTGGTGCTTCAAAAAAGGTGCAGGTGTAGCCCTTGAAGATTCATGGAAACCGGGACTGTGAGATACAATGAAATGGGAAACAGAAATCCTATAGCTATGACATGACCTCAGTGTGGTTCATTAGTCATTTTGTAGCTAGAGATGAAAGACAAAGAATAGGTGGCAGGTAGGGCCCTCTTTGCTTCTGCTCACTCAGCTTAACACCTTTGCTACATGCCTATCCTCAGAATGGGCCCCTCATGCTTTCCAGGCATGCATTGGGCTTTTTCCAATTCTCCAAAAATTATTTCCAAGTAGCCTTGTGGCACAACTTTCTGCCTCTTTCCAAAATCCAACTGAGACCTTGAAAAACAGTGATGTCGGTATTCTTAGAGGCAGGAATAATTTTCACAATCTGTCTTAATTCACAGTTTAACTTTTTTTCTTTTTTTTTTTTTTTGCTACAGTACTGGGGTTTGAACCCAGGGACATTCTACCTCCAAGCTACACCCCCAGCCCTATCTTTTATTCTTTATTTTGAAACAGGGTCTCACTAATTTGTGGAGGGCCTCACTAAGTAGCTGAGGCTGGCCGCGAACCTACAACCCTCCTGTCTCAGCCTTCCAAGTACTGGGATTACAAATATGCACTACCACACCCAGCTACAATTTAACTTTTCAAGTATGATATCCTTTGGTGTCTGCAATGTGCAGATTTAGCTAACTCTATTTGTGCAGGGTTCCTCTACCATTTTTTTTTTTTAGTGGAGTTCTAAGCTCTTGGGCATGCTCTTGGGCATGTGTTCAGGGGTTTCCATAAGGGAACGCTGGTAAATCCTCTTATCTAGACACATTTCAGTTCTAGAGATGGGGCTCTACTACTAGAAACTTCTGTGTTTGGCCTACACCTTCACTTAAAAATCTAGGATGCTGTGATAGTGCATAGATAAGTTGAATATTTATATAACTGGGACAGGGCAGATGAGATTTTCAGGAAGCATAACCTCAGGGTGAAGGTCAGGGTCAGGAAATTTATTGAAATTTTCTTGATCAACAAGGGAAAGGGAGGAAGGTCATAAAACAAACCTGCCTTTTTAGCCTCATGGGAGTCTGTGCCAATATGTAGTGCATCCTAAACACATGCCCAGATGCCCATTATTGAAGAGAAGACAGTAAATACTTCCCTTTATAAAGGAAAAGAAGTTCTGTGGGCAGCCTTCAACTACTGGAGATTTTGGTTCTACATCTTCACTTTATAACTGACTAGAATAGCATATTTAGTGGATGAATGAATCTTAGGTTTATGTAATTGTTACATGATAGATAGCTTTTCCAGGAAGCAGATGCTCACATGGAGATTAGTGTCAGGAATTTTATCAGGGAGTTGTCTTGGGATCAACATCTGTGAAAAGGAAGGGACTAAGAGTGAGAAGCTGAGTTGTGCTGTAGTCTCTACAGACAACTTGGCCAGCCCTGTGGGGAGTTCTGAAGCCAAGATGAATTTTTATAGCTATCCGGAGTTGGAGGTCTGGACTTCTGAGTTATCAGAGGGCAGCCTCCTGGGTAGGTTGGCTGGACCTTGGGTGAGGAGCTCTCTTCAGCTAAGCTAAGCCTAGAAAGGGCTGGTAGCTAAGACTGTCTGCCCAGGGCATTCCAAGTAGCTACGAGAATAAATCTTTCCTTATTTTAATTGATGCATTACAAGTATACATCATAATGGGAATCGTTGTGACACATTGGTACATGCACATAACATAATTTGTCATTCTCCAGTATCTCTCCTTTGACTCCCTTCCTCCCTGTCCCTGGTACCTTTCCTCTATTGGCCTCGCTTCTATTTTCATGAGACCTCTACCTCTTTTTTCTAACTTCTATATATGAGAGAAAACATAACAACCCTTAACTTTCTGAGTATGTCTTATTTAGCTCAATGTAATGTTCTCAAATTCTATCCATTGGCCTGCCAATGACATAATTGTGTTCTTTATGGCTGAATGGAACTTCATATATCATATCTTTATTCATTCATCTGTTCATGGACACATAGGCTGGTTCTATAATTTGGTTATTGTGAATTGTGCTGCAATAAATATGGGTACACATATATTACTATGTTATGCTGACTTCAATTATTTTGCATGTGCGCTCTGAGGAGCAGTATATAGAACATACAGTGGTTTCATTCCTAGTCTTTAGAGGAACCTCCATATTGATTTCCATAGTGTTGTACTAATTTACAATCCCACCAACATTATATAAATTCTCCCTTTCCCCCACATCCTCACCAGCATTTATCGTTTGTATTCTTGATTGCCACTCTAAGTGGAGTGAGATGAAATCTCGATATGGTTGTTTTTCATTTCCCTGATTGCTAAAGATGTTGAACATTGTTTCATGTATTTGTTGCCCATTTATATTTCTTTGAGAAGTGTCTGTTTAGATCATTTGCCCATTTGTTCATTGGATTATTTGCTTTTTTGGTAATTATTTTAGTTCTTTTAGATTCAGGATATTAATCCTCTGTCAGAAGAGTAGCTGGCAAATATTTTCTCCCATTCTGTAGGCTGTCTCTTCACGCTCATTTGCTATGCAGAAGCTTCTTAAATATGATGCCATCACACTTATTTTTGGTATTTCCTGAGCTTAAGGAGTCCTATTGAAGTAATTTCTTGCACCTATATGTTGGAATGTTGACCCTGTTTTCTTTTATAAGTTGTAAAGTTTCTGGGCTAATTCCTAGGTCTTTGATCCATTTTGAGTTGACTTTTGTGCCCTTTACTCCCATAGCCTTTGTAATTTCCTAACTAGAATAATGTTGGGGTGTTTAGGTGTTGCAGGCCTTGTTAGTCATCAGCTTTGAGGTCACCTGGGTCTGGTTTAGGAGGGGCACAAACTGCCCACCCAAGTGGAGATTTCTGCATGCAGACAAATCTCCAAGGACCATGAGAAAAATAAGCAAAGACCCTGACATCTTCCTTGTTTAGCCTTTCCTTCCCTGATTCATATGTGACTACCTTGTTTACCTCTAACTCACCCCATCACTGATTTGCTATCTCCTGTGATCAAGTATGTTTTGGTTATAACTTTCAATAAAAGCAAGATGCTGGTAAAAGGATGGCAGGAGAGAGAAGAGATATCTCTTCTCCTCCCCAGCTTCCTCAGATCTTGTCATGTTGAATCCATTGTCATTCATGTGAGAAGCTTCTAATGAATCAATCAACATCAACACCATCAGCAACAAATGATGCTGCTACATTTAGATCTCATAAGCAGGCCTCAGAAAGCAAAATCATTCACCTTCTCCTGCCCTCCTTTTAACTGATTTTACTCCCCAAGGTAGATCATAGAAACTAATTTTTCTTAAGGCAAATCATAGAAACTAAAAATATACTTTTCAATCTTCTGCCTTGGAGCTTCTGGCCGTAGAGATGCTCTCTGGATTTCCTTATCTGATAGTGGATAAGACCCATTGCAGAACGGTCATTGCATTTACTTGTGAGGAAGGACTGAAGTTTTCCAGGGAGGATGCCAGTGGGATAAAATGTAGGTCCCGTTGCTGGAGCTGATCTTGGGTCACAACTGATTCTCATTCTGTACCACATATACTCTTTAAGTTCTCTTTATCCATAACTCACCTTACCTGAGGGCTATGCTTGCTTGGTGGTGTGACCCAAGCCTTCATCCTAAAAGGTTCCACCACCTCAAGGTCATATGTTAAGGATGACAAATGTGTCTGAGTTTCAGTGGGGTAAGAAAGTATGAGGAGGTTCTCCAGCTGATGACCTGAGTTCCATTCATATTCCTGCAACTTGCAGTTTATAAAATGGCCCCAAATCCTCTTTCCTGATCAGTTTCCCCTGTGACAAGATGACTCACAAACGCCTCAGTGGCTCAGAGTGATGGAAATTGAAATTAATTTTGCATTTAGTCTTTCTACTGAGGATATAGTACCATTTGCATGCTTCTTTACAGACTGCAGCATGAAGGAGGGCATCTTAAACTTTCAGCATGTCTCCTTGAAGTTAGTGATACTGCTATACTTTTTAGTCTATTTCATATAGATTAAAGATTATAGATTGTTGTAGATTGTCATATGACTAGTGGAACCTATGAACAGAGCCCCACTTTGCACCATTTTTTCCCTGTAGCCTCTTTCCATAGGCAGATGCTTTGCTGTGTGGGATTTTATGGCTGTGTATGGAGCATTGTGGAATCCCCCAGACAGTGGTAGTGAATGAGACTTTGCAAGTGGGCCAAACAAATGCTTACCAAGATTGTGCATCTATCCACGAGCATGAACTACTGGCTTTTCTAGAGTGGTAGGGGGTTTAATGAAGTAAACTTCCTAATATGTGGCAAGATACTTTGCTTAATAAACAGTGCTATGTTAGGGACTCACCTTCAGTTTCTGTTGACAGGTATGATATTCAGAGCAGAAATAGATTATCTCTAGAAAGTCAGTCTTGTTGGGCACATATGTATCTTTTATATCTGCCACCAAGGCCCCATATTCATTTGCTCATTGGTTAATGAAGGCTGGCTGCTATTAACCATCAGAACTATTTTATCTGTTGGTTGCTCAGTGCTTCTCTGGCTGGTGCTTTGTAGTGGGTCATAATATACGACATAAAAATGTGTGTTTTATATATTTATACTTCTCATAGCCTTCTTTAATTTTCTAGTCTATTTCCATCCATGATGCTGACAAGGTGGCTGGGTCACTGACTTCTGCTCAGAGATCAGAACAGATTATCTTGGACCACTTGTTCTGTATAACATAGATTCTTAGTCAAATAACAAACATTTTAAATTACTTTCCCTTATGTTGGAGGCCAGAGAAGCATATTCTTATTACTCTTGCTACCAGAGCATACATCCAAGCTGCTTTGGAGTTGGAAAGAGTGTTTTCAGCCAGCTTTTGAGACTTAGTCCCTTGGCTAATCCCAGAACAGTATCAGTGATGCTGACAGAGGTTTTAAAATGCCTAAAGAACATATTCTTGTGGTTCAGAAATATACCTGGCTTTTGTGGTAGGGTCAGCTGCTAGAGTATGAGGGAGATATTTTGATTATTTGAGTCATGTAAATTTTTGAAGGGAGGTTGTGATTCTTGAATAGTAATAGAAGTTGAAAGCCTCCAAGCTTGCCTTTATATTTCCTGGTCAAGTAATGCCTAAGGCTGCTGTTGGATCTCATGTCACAAAAGGTGAGAGAATGAGGAATAAATGCTGTCAATTTGGGGCAGAGGGTGAAGGTTCAGCGGGGTCATTATGAGGGCTAGGTATCAACAGATTAGTATAGAAACTTCATTCCTGTTTTATGCAATACATTATACCTTCCTGGTTCTGCCCCTTGGCAAGAATACTAATCTTAAGTGAGCCATCAATATTCAGTTGTCTTCAACCTTGTTTTCCGGTGGATTCCAAAGGAATGGCTCATGGGAGCAGTGCTGAGTCTTGCATGCTAATAATAGCCTGTGGTCTTGAAGATCATTTCTGCTGGATCGTTAGGTCATGATGATTTTTTAATGTATGTTCATTGGATTCTTAGTGCTGCTACTGAAGTTGGTTATAAGTGATTTGGTCTCTTAAATATGAAAGGATTTTGTTCTGCTTTGAGGACCTGTGACCATTATGAATAGGTAGGAATAGGGTGTTTCTGGTGCTGACTGAATAATTGCCATCTTGGTTTTGCCCAAATAGTAAGAATCAAATCAGGGGACTAAAAGAAACAAGGTGAATACAAGGACGTATTATAAAAATTAACATCCTCATTTTCTGCCTCTAGGATATCACTTCTTCAACCACATCAATCTGAGATTAGGTACCACAGAGTAAATTAAGCCCTGTTATAGAATAAATATAAGGAATTATGGAAAAATCTTTTTAAAAAATGCATCTTACATGATAGAAGCTAAATGGATCTGGCAGAGCATTGTCTATCACATGAGACTAAATGTTCTTACGCCCTTTGATGGGAGGACCCAAGGGGAAGACCAGGTTTTGTGGGAAAAGTGAAGAGCTCTGTTTTGAGGGCACATCTGCATTATGTGTAAAACTTGTGATAATGCTACATGAGATGAGGCAGTCTTTTCTGAAGTAGGTTAGAGCATCTTGGATACCTTCATCATGGCAAAGGATGTGGAATAATTACCTGATGGTCATAGAGAAGTTCTTTTCTTGTAGCAAGAAGAATAGGGTCTATTGTATGATCACTTGTATTTCTGTGGGATCAATTGTACTGCCTCATTTTTCATCTGATTTTGAGACTTTAGGTTTTGGGTTTTTTTTTTTTTTGCTTATTTCAAAGAACCAACTTTTTATTGTTTCAGCTCTGCACTGATCTTTCTTTCCTTCTAATGTTATCTGGATTGTGATTTTCTTGTTTCTTGAGTTGCATCACTAATTATTCAAAGTCCTTTTACTGCTTTTTACGCATATATTTACTGCTTAAACTTCCCTCTTAGAATTGCTTTTGCTGTATTCCATATCTTTGTTGTGTTTCTTTTCTTTCAAGACTTTTTTTTTTTTTTTTTGCAGTACCAGGGATTGAATGCAGGGCCATTCTACCTCCGCGCTACACTCCGGCCCTATTTTTTATACTTTATTTTGAAACCGGGTCTCACGAAGTTGCAGAGGGCCTCACTAGGTAGAGAGAGAGAGAGAGAGAGAGAGAGCTGAGGCTGGCCACGAACCTGGATCCTCCAGTCTCCGCCTCCCAAAGTACTGGGATTACAAGCATGC
>PVJS01036583.1:0-12539 GCA_004027185.1 Glis glis | reverse complement strand
TCTCTCTGATTGCTAATGATGTTGACCATTTTTTCATACATTTATTGGCCATTTATATTTCTTCTTTTGTTAAGTGCCTATTTAGTTCACTTGCCCATTTTTTGATTGGGTTGTTTGTGTTTTTAGCAGTGAGTTTCTTGAGGTCTCTGTATATTCTAGATATTAGTCCTCTATCAGAGGAGTAGCTGGCAAAAATCTTCTCCCATTCTGTCAGCTCTCTGTTGAGGTTCTTGATAGTTTCCTTTGCTGTGCAGAAGCTCTTCAGTTTAATGCAATCCATAATTCTCATTCTTTTGTCTCTTTGAAACAAAGGAAGCCAGGTGCAGTGGCACAGGCCTGTAATCCCAATACTTAGGAGGCTGAGACAAGAGGATCATAGATTCAAGGACAGCTTCAGCAACTCAGCAAGACCCTGTTTCAAAATTAAAAAAAAAAGATTAGGGGTATAGCTTCAGGTAGAATACCCGAGGGTTCAATCCCCATACCACAAACAAAATGACAACAACAACATGAACAAAAAAAAAGGAGTCAGAAACCTGTTCTGTACTATAATGGCTCCCAGTCTCTTCAGGGGCCATATATTTCTGTGGGTCTGACTCTTATAGTCCATGTGCGTGGTGCATTGATCAGAGGCCTGCAGGCATTCAGGTGAGAGCAAATCAAGAGTTGCACAGGGATCCCTACAGAGTGCCTTTCAGTTGAACAAAAATAAATGATCTCATGAAGAGAAATTGGAAGTTGTTATGCTGCCAAGGGTTGTAGTCTCCTTCATCACGAATGCTAATGGGCACCATATTTCATGACGTTTTTTCCTGTTCTGAGGAGAGATGCGCATGTCCTGCCTCTTCAGTTGACCCTACCATGGGTATGGGGCGTGGTTCACTGAACCTCAGCAGTGATGGGATCTTCATTATCTCTTGCCTGGCTCAGGCTGGGGCAGCTGCTGAGCATGTATTTGTTCACTGAGTTATTCACTCAACAAATAGTTCCTGGGTATCAGCTCTGTGCCAGGCTCTGTGCCATGTGCCTGGCTTACAAAGGTGATTAAGATGTAAGCCTTGTCTTCAAGGAGTTTGCAGAGTCCACAGATCATTGGTTGAAACAGATGTGCAAATAGATCATCGGGATACAGTGTGGTGAGTGCTGGGGGGGGCAGGTGCTATGGGAGCTTGGAAAAGGGCAAAGTGTGCCCTCTGGGTGCTCAATCTGAAGGCTGAGGAGCAGTGTGCTGGACAGAGACACAAGGGAAAGCTCCTGAGAACTTTCAGATACATTGGCCTCTTTCCAAGATCCAGGTACTTGTAAGTGCTTTTAGGCAAACACTGTGATTAGTTGTCCCAGAAGTTCTGCCAGGTAGGTCTTATTTTCCCCTAGCATTACAAGCAAGGAGACTGAAGCTTAGAAAGATTCTGTAACCTGTCACATTTAGGAAGAATCAGAACTGGAATTGGATCTAATTTGGGGAGTCTTCAAAGCCCATGGTCTTTCTGCCAGAGCTTTCTGCCTCTAGCATCTACTGAGGTCACAAAAGAGCAGTTTTGAGGAAAGTAAGAAGTCGGTGTGCCAGCAAGTGGGGTATAAAAGTAAGTGCTGGTGAGTGAATTGGAAAGGTAACCTGAAGCCATGTGGCCAGGGCCTCCTATGACACTCCTTTACTCTGCAAGCACAGAACAAATAGCCACTGTTTTCTAGACACTATGTAAAGATATGTTGAGGTCAGGCCCTGCCCCCAGGAGCTGTCTGACCCGTGAGAGGCAGAAGCACTTCTCTCCTCTGGAGTTGAACACAGACTTGGACCTTTTGGGAGGGGAAAGCAAATGCTTTGCCAGCAACCCAGCAGGGATTGTCTGCTCTGCTAAAAGCCTTGGGCAAGGAGAAACCACTAAAACATCCAATAAGAACCATGACCTCTTTGGTGACTCAAAACCATAAAGTGATGATGCTGTCCCTGTTACATCTGGAAATACGCGGTCATGACAACGCGTGGCCAAGGATTGTGATTAGACATGTTTGGAGTAGGGTCACTTCTTCCTAGGTAACTGGGAGAGGAGAGGAAATTCTACCAGTTTGCTCTGGGTGGATGGACACTCTCCAGGTAACTCCTTCCCCAACCCTGCTTTCCCCACTCCCTGGTATGCCTGTGTGCAGCGCTCGCACCAGCCCTGCTACCACCTTGGCCCATTCACATTCTCTGGCTAAAACAATTAGATTTGCTACTTTAGGAAAGGTGTATATGAGTTTGAATGACAATCATAAAACCCTCTTGGGCTTGTGTAGCATATTATCTTCCAAGAATTCAACTTCCTTAAGGCTTTTATCCCACTTTAAGTAGATTTCTATGAGTAAAAAAAAAAAGATAGATTTGTGTTTCTTGCTTTATTGAGATAGATTCAGGCTTGTGATTCTTATTTTGTTGAGACAGAAGCAGAGGTTAAAAGACTTGTCAACTAGAGCAAGGCTTTTCCAACCAGTATAAATTAGAGAAGTTTTATGAGGTCAGCGTTTGGTTTTTTTTTTTTAGGTTTTATTTTTTGGTGGTACTGGGGATGGAACTCAGGGGCATTCTACCATTGAGCTACACTCCCAGCCCTATTTTATTCTTCTTTTATTTTGAAACAGGGTCTCACTAAGTTGCGGAGGGCCTCACTAAGTTTCTGAGGCTGGCCACGAATCTGTGATCTGCCTGTCTCAGCTTCCCAAGTACTGGGATTACAAGTGTGTGCCACCACACCCGGCTGATTTTTTAGGTTTTTCGCTTTTCAGTGAGCATGAATGATAGTGGAACCCTCAAAAGCAGTATCTGTACAAACGGAATTTGCCTGCACACCTCCCTTCTCAAATTTGGTCTTCCTTGATTCTAGCCTGCCCTTTCTGTATTCATTTCCCTAACATTAAGCACCAGGGACATCATGTCCCCTTCCTTCACAGGCTTCCAGGAGAGTCTCTGATAAACTCATTTCACCAGATAACCACCTTACCAGTTATTCATTGAGTGTTTATTAGGTGCCAGACACGTGCAGAGGGTTGTTTACATGTATTAGCTCAGTCCTCAGAGTAACCTCATTTTACAGAGAAGGAAATCAATGCTTAGGGAAGCTTACTGTAGCATCCTTCCCTGGGGTATTTGCATTTGAACAGTGGGCACAGAAGACTGCAGCTGAGAGGCAAATCTACTCTTGAGAAATTTTGGGCATCACCTGAAGATCATGGATTGAACCTTTGCATTAAAAAAAATGTCAGCTTTGGCATTTCTGACTTTTCAGTCAAAGGGGAACATTGGTTAGTCATCCGGGAAGCTTGCAGCATCTAGAATATTGAGAGCTTCATGTTGCCTGTGTGTTTACAAATTTCTTTATGCACTGTCATAGTGAACTCACTTATTTACTGTGGGCTCTCAGCAAAGTAAAGCTCTTTTCCTTTTGTAGACATTTGCCTGAAAAAATTAAAGATGACCAGCAGCTCAAGAATATGAGCGGCCAATGGTTTTATGAAGCCAAGGCAAAAAGGCACAGAGACAAAACCCATGGTGCAGATATCATCAGAGCATCCATGAGAAAGAAGAAGCTCCAAGTGGCAGGTGAGTTACTGGGTTGGTGTGCTTACAGCTAGCATTTGTCTGGGAAGGAAGCATGGGGTAGGGTGTCAGAATCATTACTGAAATCTGCCTTGGGAAGTCACCTGGAGGTATGCTTTGCATAGTGTGTGGCCTTCTCACTCAGCATCCTCTTGCTCTGGATGCGGACGGAGGGAAGGGCAGGACCCAGTGACTCAGTATGGTGTAGAGGAACATAGGAAGCCCTTTAGATACCATGTTGAGTTGCAGTAGCATAGATACATGGGGTTTATAAGGGATCTACCACTTCTTCTTTGCCTTTTAACTCTGGAAATTCAGAACCTTCTGAGTAAGGTAAAGGGTATAGACAGAAAGAGATCGCCTTCCCTGTTCAAAGATCTTGACGTCTGCTACTTCTTTACTCAACCAAGTATAGTACTTAAGAGACTTTAAAAGTAATATTTCGAGGGCTTATTTAGAATTCTTTTAAGTTCATTAAATACTTACCCCAGGTAATGTCTTTCTAACTCTGGGTTAGTCAGCATAAAGCCTTGTCTAGGTCTAGCCTGCATGTAGTAAGGAAAATAGCTAATACCTTTTGAGCATCTAATGTATGATAGGTATTTACTCTATTATTTCTAACCATAGCAGTGGACTTCTAAGGTAGGTACTATTTCCCAGTCTATATATGGGGCAAAGCTCAGAGAAGTTAAGTAACTTGCCCATGATCATATTGTTGCCAAATGGCAGAGCTGGGATTTCAAATCTTTCAGACTCAGTACCACACTCCTTATGAGGAAGGGTGGATGCACAGAGCATTGTGTGCAGCCCTCTTGCTTTTCACAACTGCTCAGAACTTAAGAAGTCTTGAGGGGTACTGGTTAGTACTTTTGAAGAAACTAGACTTATGGGTGACAGGACCTGCAGGGGCTACGACCCTGCCTAGAATGTATTTGGAAATTGAAAGCCACAGTATGGCTTCATCTTCTTAACACTGATGAAATATTCTTGGTACTTACTGGTTATGTAACCTTGAACTCTTTGATTCTCACTTTCCAAATTTGCAACTTGGAAAATATCTCCCAACTCATAGGATAATACAGGCAAAGAACTCAGCACCATGCCTGGTAGTTAGTCATCACTCAGTTGTTGCTTATGACCAGAGGTTCAGGTAAAAAAAGAGTTCTAGGTGTTCAGAGGAAAAAGAGGCTATTTTCTGAAGAAGGGCATGAAGGTTTTATGGGGGCTCTGACATGTGAGCTGGGTGTCAAGGAGTATGTAGAATTTGGATGTATAGAGACTGGGGAGGTGGGAGGTGCAGAAGGCAGTGGAAAGGGACATTCTAGACTACAATCATTTGTTCCACTTTGTATCTCAGAGCTAAGCATTATGTTGGACACATAGTAGGTCTTCAGTAAATGCATGGTAAGGATGGTGCTTCTATCTCAATAAGTACTCCCTGCCCTGAGCCTCCCCTGGTTATGCACATTTAGTCCTGACCCCAATTCGGATCAGATTAATCTAGAAGCAGTCAGATGCATTAGTGGTTGCTGGAGTTACCTGCACATATTCTCAGGAGACTCTGCTTGAGGAGGAACTAATGCCATGAGAATCTACTGACTTCTCTCAAAGATGTAACTCTGATCCTGAGACTTAGTGATTGCCTTGACACTTAGAAGGCCTGGGGTTCAGATTTGAGTCCCCAGAGATAGGAGCCAATAAGAGAGTTATAGATTGTAGAGGTGAGAGATAACCTTCCTGTCTTTATCATTTCCTGTTTCAGCTGAGCAGAGTAAGGACAGAGCAATCGGGGCAAAGGAAAGCTGGGTGAATAATATCAACAAAGATGCTTTCCTTCCCCCAGAGCTAGCTGGCGTTGTAGAAGAGCCAGAAGAAGATGCAGCACCAGCAAGCCCAAGGTAAGCTGCTACTTGTGGGTTTCATGGCTTGGTGTGCTGTACGGGCAAAATGGTGGGCTATGAGTACAAACTGTGCTGGTGTTATGGGCATGGGGAAAGGAGTGGTGTATTAGAGAATTCTGGACCCTCATGGGGACAAAACCTGAGCAGTACTCTTACCCATCTTCCAGAATTTCTAACAAATCTGAATCTTAAAATTATAATGTTAAATGATTTCTTTCAGCACCATCAATAGCTTTTTTAATTTGCACCAAGGATTTCTTTTTAGACTAGGACAAAGAGGTAATCCAAAATGAATACAGGGGAATAAGTCATTTCAGGGGAGAGCTGTTATCATATTGTAACAGCTTCGTGTGATGTAAGAAGCTCAAGCACAGGAACCAGACACACATGAATTTAAATCTTAAGTCTGCCATTTATTAACCATTCAATCATGGGCAAGTCATGATCAATAACATCTCTGAGTCTATTTCATTAACTAAAGATAGGAACAATAATATATACCCAAAAGGCTATGGTGAGAATTAATGGTAATATATGTAGAATAGCTCTTAAAGATGTAGATCTTTCTCAATATTTCAGTTTTGATTTTTTCCTTGTTGTTTTCCATACATGTTTTCATCTGCCCAATTAAAATGCACATTTGTACATCATTCCTAAGAAGTAGCCAATTATGGGGATACCTTGCCACAAGCCTTTTGAGCCATGATAATTTGCTTTTAGGTATTTAAGAATCTTCCCACTGGTGTCTGTCCCTTTAGAATGCAGTTGTTATCCTTTGGCAGGAGGGACAGTTGCATAGTGTCTCTAGCTTTTCAATGAAAACAGTTCAGTTCAGAGCTTCTAACTGGAATGAAACTGATGAATTTGCTGGTGGGACAGCCACTGAGTCAGAGTGTAAGGCTGCGGCATCTGGGGAATAGAAATATTTCCAAATAGTTCACTGGTAAAGAGGAGGGTTTAAAATATTGGTACCGATAGACAGTTCAAAGTCAAATATGAGTAGTTATGAACATGGATAAGGGAATACCAACTTGATTAAGGTACCCATTATTTACCCATTTCCCAGTTGTTTCCCAGAAGTAGTGGGATCCACTATTTCCCAGTAGAACTATATGTAATGTTCCATTTTATATGTAAAGGTCAAGTTGGCTAGAGGATAAACACCACAATTGTAGCTGCTAATTGATACCATGATCTTGCAGTATTATTGATTTAACTTCTTGGATTTTTATTTACACAGCTGTAAAATGGGACTGACAATAGTTTGCTAGTAGGATTATTGGGATTTAATTACTTAGTGAATATAGAATTCATAACACAGTCTGCGGCACATAATAGGTGTTTGACAGATGGAACAATGGGCTCTCAAATACACATAGACATTTCAGAGACCCCAGAAAAGAGCATGACTCTTTTCTCCTTTGTATCTCTCTTCTTATCAGCTGCCTTCAAATTCCCTTCATGGATGAATCTTATTGTCTTAAAGAAAGATGAGACCTAAAGTATTAGAAACCCTGGGAGAAAGAACACAGTCATTTAGACTCTTACCAAGGAGCTGAGGGAAGCTCTTCAGAGCCAGGCATGATGGGCTGAGAAACACCAGAACAGGGACCAGCCAAGGGCAGAAGAACCAAGGGCTGTAGAAGAGGAAAGGACAAGATTGGGGGACAGCAGAGACACTCTTTGCTCATTGCATAGTTTTATCTGGGTTAGACTTCTCATGCTTCTTCCAGGGACTTGTTCCTCTTGAGAGGTGGAGATGGGCATGGGAGATGGAGGTGCCCCACTCATTTTCCTCATGCCCCAATGCGGCTGGTGGGCATTCCGTCAGTCTTTCTCAATTTGAGGCTGATATATAACTTCCACGATTGCATCTGCATTGTTTTCTGCCTTCCTTCTGTGACCTTGGACAAGTCTCTTGGGTCTTATTTGTAAATCAGAACAGAGTTGCTTGCCCAACCTGGATGTTGTGAAACTAAATGAAATAAAGTGTGGGAATCACTTAGCATTTCTAAGGAAGAAGGAAAATTGGCAATTTCCAGGTGGCATTATAATTATGTTATTACATGAATAAAGTGTGATTGAGAAGGCAAGCATAAAGATGTCAGATGTGTCCAGCATACTCTGCCAATTAAAGGCTGACCCTCTACTATGTGGCATGGGTGGTAATCGCTTAGGTCTGAAGAAGGAGCTATTTTTTACTTCCTCCTTGATCTATGTCAGAAACTACTACTTCACTCGGTATCGAGTTCCTGCAGTGTTTCTCACTTATACTTTAATCTTTGTGAACTGGGTGTGTTAAGTGTATTTTGGGGCCTGTACTTTTAAAGTAAGTGAATTTCAATAGAATGACTCAATACCTGTCAATATTTTCTTAGCCAGGAGTCAGGAGTTGGGTAGTATGAAGCCACAGTGGCTAGATATTGCAGTTTCTGAAGGAGTTTTCCTAATAGGCTCAGTGTCAAGGTCCTTCTTTCTGTCATGGGCACAATTCTGGGGGATCCTACCCATGAAGAATGAAAACACAATATGGGTACCCAGCCGGTAGTCAACATCAGCAGTGACCACATTCTTTCTGAACTCACCTTTGTTTGCACTGGTAGCACAAGGAAGCAGAGAGGTTTATGAGCAGAAAATAAGGTTCCCTTTAGAGCAACAAAGGGAAAATTACAAACACAGTTTGAGTCCTGGTTACTGACTTTCAGCTGGGCAGTGTTGACTGGACCAGCATGTCATTAACTAGTGAATGACTTCTTTCATTTTGTTTTTAAGTTTTTATTTCTAATCATCACAGATTGATACCTTGTGTAAAAATTAAGACCAAAATACAGAAAAAACCCAATGGTATGCAATAGACCACTGATCATTGTGCTTGGATATCTCAGCAAATTGCAATAAATGATTCTCTGTACTCTCAATTTCTGTACTTACTGTGAACCAGTGATAAACAGTTCATGGACTGGCACTGGTCCATTGATAGTACATTGTGTCCTCCCCTCAAATAATTGTTGAACATATAAATAATAAGCCACAGGACATGGCTGAGTCAAGATGGGGAGGACAGAATAAAGATGTGAGAAGCTCTTTCTACATGGTCAGGACCTGCCCATACATGAGGTGTAGTGTTTTCTGACTATAGAGGTAGGCCTGTTCTGGAATGAGAAGCTGCTTCTTTGTTACTTGAGCTGACATGTTCTTGAAATCAGTTTGGGTACTCTGGGTACCACTGAGATCCTAGTAGCCTCTCTATCGATCGGGGCCTTAGATATCTCTGTTGCTAGAGCTCCTTTGGACTAAAGGAGCCTGGAAATACTGACCTTTTCATTTCTCTTTCTCTCTCCTCTCGTTTTAAGACCACATCTTTGAGGACTGCCCTCTAGCTTTTATTGTCTTGGCTCTGTGGCTACAGATGGGCCCTCCCAGGCCTCTGAAAAAATGATAGTTACTCAAGTATGTTCCAAGCTTTCCAATTCTTTCTCCCTTCTGGTTCCTCCTCCTTTCCTCTTTCCTATCCCACGTCCCCTAGTTACCTGGTGGCATCTTCCTTTCTCTTGAGGGGATCTAATATGAATTCTACCCCCAAAGAGTAGTCAACTTTTAAAAATAATTTAAGCCTGAATATATGGAGTTTTAATTTTCATTGCTTTTCTTCATGGTCATCTTATTAAAACAAGAGTCCAAACATGTTTGTGCCATCCTCACATAAAGTCCAAGTAGTCCTTATCATCAATTATATAGCACAGATGAGGACATTACAATAAGACAGGAATTGGATGTCTTTCAGGTACCTGGCTCCCATACTGTATACATTTTTCCATTAGAAGACTCCCAGTTCTGATGGTTTTTAATTAAGAATTACCTTATTTCAAGCATCCTGATAAATATCATAGTCTTTAACCAAAGAAGACAGGTTCACAAGTGGAAAGAGGGTTATGTTAGCCATAGTGGGCATTTTAGTGCCCTGACATTACACTAAGAAAGCAGCCTTTGTAACAGAAATCATCAATCAGGTAAGTCAATACTTTTGTTGTAGTCAAAGTAGCCAGGGAGGTGCTGTTGGCTAAGTTGAGTCACAGGTAAAAGGAAGGCCAGAAAAAGGCAGTATAAGAGTGAGATGTGGAGAAGAACAGGACAGAGACAAGATAAATACGTATGAATGGTGAGGATGGAGCCATTAATCCACAGGTGGCCTAGATTTGCTTTTAGGATATTTATTCGAAAGTAAGTATTTAAATGTCCTTGTTTGCAATTGATTGAAAGCACTGATTTATGCCTTGCTAGCATCCAACAGGATAAATCATTCTGTAGGGATACTAGTTCATTCTTTATTCAGCCATTTATTTGGTTAGTCAACATTATTGAGTATTTATCATATACATGATGGTAGTGAGGAATTCAGAGATGCATAAGGTCTGGTCCCTGTCATCAAGGAACCCATTGTTTGAGGAAGGGTCTGATATGTGTAATCAGAAATTGTGATTGGTGTGATAACAGTATCTAAAAAGCCTCGGGACAACAGACAGCAACACTGTGCCTGGTGTGGAGGGGGGGGCTTGTCCGGGAGTTTCGGGACGTATTTCAGGAGATTCCTGAAGGATGAGAAGGGTTATGTTAGACATGAGGAGAAGATGGCACAGGAAGAGAGGATGGCATGGGGATCTGGCGGGGCTGGGCATGCTGGAGACCTGGCAGTGCCTGCGTGGCAGGCAAGTGTGCAGAATGAAGCTGGATGATAGCACACACCTGTAATCCCAGTACTTGGGAGGCTGAAACAGGAGGATTGCAGGTTGGAAGTCAGCTTCAGTAACTTAGCAAGACCCTCAGCAACTTAGTGAGACTCTGTTTCCAAATAAAAAATAAAGGCCAGGCGTGGTGGTGCAAGCTTGTAATGCTAGTACTTGGGAGGCAGAGACCGGAGGATCCGGGTTCGCGGCCAGCCTCAGCTACTTTGTGAGGCCCTCCACAACCTCGTGAGACCCGGTTTCAAAATAAAGGATTAAAAAATAGGGCCGGGGGTGTAGCTTGGAGGTAGAACCCCCTGGGTTCAATCCCCGGTACTTCAAAAAAATAAAATAGGATTGGGGGTGTAGCTCGGCGGTAGAATACCCCTGGATTCAATCCCTAGCATCACAAGGAAAAAAAGAATCAACTCTCACTTTAGAAGTATCACCATGTACACTGGTGATTATAAAAAGATGGAGGAGGATAATTTGAGAGTCCTTTCAAATTGGTAAAACTGTGAGAGAAGAGCATTCAAGAAGGCATGGAGGTAGGAGGGAGCTTGGCTGCTGCAGAAGATTGTAATGCCCAATAGTCAAAACTATCTTCAGAGAATGATTCCACAATGAGTTCAGGGAGAATAAGTGTAAATGCTTCACTACAGTATCCCTCCCTCCCTTCCTCCTTCCCTTCCTTCCTTCCTTCCTTCCTTCCTTCCTTCTTTCTTTCCTTCCTTCCTTCCTTTCTCTCTCTCTCTCTCTCTCTCTCTCTCTCTCTCTCTCTCTTTCTTTTCTTCTTTCAGATTGAACCCAGGGGCATTCTACCTCTGAGTTATACCCCCAGCCCTTTTTTAATTTTTTGTTTGAAACAGGGTCTTGCTAGGTTGCTAAGAGTCTCACTATGTTGCTGAGGCTGTCCTCAAACCTGTGATCCTCCTGTCTCAGCCTCCCAAGTTCTGGGATTACAGGTGCGCGCCACCATGTCCAGCTTTAACTATGGTGTTTCATTCCAGTGTTGGCAGGGTTTCCTCTGGGCATTTACCTATGAAAAGGAAAGAAAATGAAGAGTTTCTTGCAAGCAAAACTGTGCATCTCCATATAACTCTGATTTGGTGGCTTAAGCACTGTTTTGTAAGTCATTGTAGTGAACCAGAGTGCTGGTCTGAGCTTTATTGTCCATGCTTTAGCGACATCCATTTCTGCCGCTAAGCTCTCTTTTACCCCTTATTGAATGGGACCCAATCAATTAAACCACATCTTTAGCTCTCAAATAGTATTGTTTTCCCCAGTAGCACTCTTTTTCCTGGAAGGTTTTTGTTTGTGTATATCTATCTTCCTCTACCAGAAGGATTAGCTACTTGCCTTACCCCCTGCAGTAAGATTGGCATAAGATACCTAGTTTGCTCCCAAAGGCAGGGTAGAGATGAGCTAATCTATGGGACACTTTATTTGATATTTTTCCTTGGATCAATAACAAATCCAATAATGTGAAGACTGCATTTCTAGGAGGCCTGCCCACAAAATCAGCTCTGAAGAGAATATTTAATCCTGTCAGATCTCAGATTTACTCAAATCAGTTGTGCTAGGAATAATTGTATGATGTCAACATGCCTCAAACTTAGATGGGAATATTTGTGCCTGAAAAATCTGTAGCATGAGCTTTGACAGCACTGGAAGACTGTTTGCCCACAAGTAAATTTTACTTAAAAAACAATACTGAGCCGGGTGTGGTGGCACACACTTCTAATCCCAGTACTTGGGAGGCTGAGGCTGGAGGATCCGGGTTTGCCGCCAGCCTCAGCTACTTACTGAGGCCCTCAGCAACTTAGTGAGACCCTGTTTCAAAATAAAGGATAAAAATAGGGCTGGGGGTGTGGCTCAGAGGTAGAAGGCCCCTGGGTTCAATCTCCAGTACCGCAAAACAAAACAAAAACAAAAAACAACAACAAAAAAATACTGACTTGAAGAGACTGAAAGTTTGCTTTTCCTACTCATCCTTGAGCCATTTCTTCATTTGTTTGTCAACTTGCCCAAGCGTCATTGAGTGCCAGCACAGTGCTGGGCCCTGGGATGACACAGTGTCAGCCCCCAAGGAACTCAATCCCAAGGGAGAGATCAAAACAACAGAAAATATGTGGAAAAAAGAAAAAAAGAAGCCGGGCGTGGTGGCGCACACTTGTAATCCCAGTACTTGGGAGACTGAGACCGGAGGATCCGGTTTTGTGGCCAGCCTAGGCTACTTAGTGAGGCCTTCCACAACTTAGTGAGACCCTGTTTCAAAATGAAGAATAAAAAATAGGGCTGGGGGTGTAGCCCAGAGGTAGAATGCCCCTGGGTTCAATCCCT
>PVJS01036582.1:0-20383 GCA_004027185.1 Glis glis | reverse complement strand
GGGGGCGTAGCGCGGAGGTAGAATGCCCCTGCATTCAACCCCCGGTACTGCAAAAAAAATAATAATAATAAATAAATAAATAAATAAATAAATAAAATAAAGTATAAAAAATAGGGCCGGGGGTGTAGCGCAGAGGTAGAACGCCCCTGGGTTCAATCCCTGGTACCGCAAAAAAAAAAAAAAGAAAAAGAAAGGAAAATGAAAATAGGATTCCAAATAGTATAGCTTTCTTCATAATCTTTATTGAGTGATTGTTACCAGAGTCCTAGGCCAGAGATCTGACTCTGCTGTGGATGCAACAAATTGGGTGTGGCCACTTGCTCCAAAAATCAATCAGAAATGATAATGGTGAAAAGTATGAAAGGAACTTTAATCAGCATAGCTACACTGGGAAGACAAGGGGACCCATGACCTTGGCCCTGTCTGCAAGGGGCTGAAGACAACTTCAAGGCTCTATCTACAGAAAGGGGAATGAGTCTAAGGTTTGGGTGTTTGCCTAGCTGGCGGGCTTGCACAGCTGCCAAAGCAGGTGATCTCACTCAGGTGTGGTTCCTTCCATCATTAGCTCAGGAATGGTCAGGTAGGGCCTCTTCTTTGATAAGAAAGTTGCTGTTGCCTGGGGGTCATCTTGGACTTATCATAGATGTTTATCAGTCAGACCTTGTTCCTGGAATCCAAGGTGACTCCAAGCAAGGGAGACAGATGCAAAATGGAGGCAGAGATGCCAAGTCTTTCGTCCTGCTTTTAACACCCCATCAGACATGTGTAGGCAAAGTGAAGAGTCTAAGGCCTTGTTACAGATTATAGGAAGTCTTTCAAATTCCATTCCTGGTAATTGGTGAATTTATTTCATCTCTAAGATATTTTTGTTTTCTTAACCAACAGAGTGTTTTCTTGACCATCAAAGTGGAAATGCATAGTCTCCAAGCATCTCTTCAGAACCTGACCTGTCTAGCACTATGGAAGGCACTGTGGGGTGGGGTGAGGGGGGCAAGAAAGTATGAGAAATGCAGTTGGCCTGGGAGGGTTTCCAGCCTTCATAGAGAGGCTGGAGAGTCGTGTGATTCAGATTTACTTAAGCCCTATACTGTGCAGTATCAGAGACTTTGCGGGAGAGGTGGGACTCGTTCAGAGCATCGAAGGGTCAGGGTGATTTTGCAAATAGAAGAAAGGAAGACTTTCTAGGTGAGGACAGCAGCATGAGCCAAGCCACAGAGGGAGGGAAGAGCAGGTGTTCAATGGGACAATATGGCAGCTGTCTCACTGGAAGGAAAGTTGAATTGGAGCAGAAAGGGGCACAAAGCTGGATAAGGAGGTTGAAGCCACACTATGGAGGGGTTGGCCCACCAGAACAAAAAGGGTGCTTACAGTAAACTATTCATGTGTATGGACGCACGTAGGGAATGATACGGCACACATGCATTTTTAGATTGATCTGTACGAGAGTCAGCGTTGTGCCCCAGCTCATCTCAAGTCATGGTCTCTGGAGCCACTTGGGCATCTCACTGATGTGCACAATCAGATTCATCAGATTTGGGTGGGCCAAAGAATTTTCATTTCTGACAGACTTCCAGGTGATTCTAATAATAGCCTGCAGGTCCCACCGCTCAACCCAGTTTACAGCAAGGTTTAGAGAGAGTGGACCTCTGTACATGTCTTGGTCATGGAAACCCATCGTCCTAGTAGAGGAGGAAGTAGGAGGGAGTGTGATATGTGTGTGAGGGAGCAGGCTTCACCCCATAGCCAGGTGAGGTGCACAGTGGTCAGAACTCATTGTTGCTTGTGGTGAGAACCTTCCCCTCTGGTTCACTCTTCTCTTGGTTCCTCAGCCAACTTCTCCCAGTTCGCCTTCGAGTCGGTGGTAGCCATCGCCAACAGTCTGCACAACAGCAAGGACCTGAGCAGGGACCAGCATGGGAGGAACTGTCTGCTGGCCTCCTACGTACACTACGTCTTCCGCCTGCCCGAGGTGCACAGAGACTCACCCAAGTCAGGTAGCAATAATGCCACTGCATTGCCATTCAAGACAAAGTAGATCACGTTAAGGTTCATTTCATTTTTCAGAATACAAAACATATACGTGCTAAAATTAAAAGTTTCTTTCTACATTTTTCTTCCTCTCTCCCATCATCCCTCTTTGTATATTCTAAGTTATTTTGTCTCCCTATTTAATAATATCTCAGTGATCTTTACCCAGTTGCCAATTTAGGATTTGGTTGAAGATCTCTTTGTTTAGAAGATGGAGAAATATTGGCTAAGGCCTAGGATTCTAGGGTAATCATGATACAGAAAGTCATATCCATTCCTTGGCACTTTTAACAGTGGTTCTTTAACTTTTTATTATAAAAATATATATATAAATAATGGCCAGGCATGGTGGCGCGAGCCTGTCATTCCAGTACTTGGAGGCTGAGACAGGAGGATCACAAGTTCAAGATCAGCCTCAGCAAGGCCCTCAGCAACTTGGTGAGACTCTGTTTCAAAATACAAAATAAAATAGGGTTGGGGAGTGTAGCTTGGAGGTAGAACACCCCTGGGTTCAATCCCCAGTACCACACATACAAAAAAAAAATTATACACACACACTCATGGAGGAAAATATACCAAGAGCTGTATACATACATTTTTATCACATTGAACCTCACTATGATGTATAATGGCAATGCACTAATAAAATAATTTTAAAAAACAAAATATATATAAATAAATAAATCCCTTTTCTCATTTGTATCAAACTAAACTTTTTAAGGAGCAACAACAATAATAATCTAATATGCTATTCTCCTTAATTATTTATATAGGTAATAATCAACCAGAAATTCCAGTCAACATGATATACATAGCAGCAGCAATGAGTTCACCAAATTCCACACCCAAATAAACTTGATACTTTATTAGTCTGTGCAGCCTCATTTCATGTAAATCTATAATTTGGGTAGTTTTTAAAATCTGGTATAGACTCATTTTGGAGACATATATGTACTTAAAAGTGAAAAACATCCAGACATTGTATATATTTGTCCTCTTAAGATTCAGATGACTAGATTTTTGAATCTCAGAAAATCTTACTCCATGAATTATAAAGTTGTCATCATTTAAATATTGATCAATTTAAAAATATCCACATCTCCAGCTTCTCTAGAGAAATCAGAAGTTTGGTGACCCTGGTTCTGTGTCCCTGGGATCATAAGAGGCTAGAGCTGAGGCTTGTGTCTCCAGTCACCAGTCCTTAGCACCCCACACCCCTATTGCTCCCACCCTATCCCCTTCCCCCAAAACATTGCCTCCTGCCCCCACCCCAGGTTTTTGATAATGTGACTAATTCCAAGGCCTAATCTGGTAGGGTTTCCATCCCACTACCCACTCCATCCCTCTGTTCCTTCTCGGGGTCTGTAAGTGACGCTGGTCCTCTCTGTTGATATGTCTCTGCCTGGTGGGGTGCAGGTGGTCCCGCTGCCCTCCCGGACCCTCGCTATCACACCTATGGCCGCACCTCAGCTGCCGCCGTGAGTTCAAAGCTGCTGCAGGCCCGGGTGATGAGCAGCAGCAACCCAGACCTGGCAGGGACGCACTCCGCAGCAGACGAGGAAGTTAAGAGCATCATGTCTTCAAAGGTAGGGAAGATGCCCAACCCCAGAGGTAACACACACTTTTTGTTTTGTTATGTTTTTAATTGACACACAATAAACATAAATATTCACAGGGTACAGTGTGATGTTTCTGTACATGTATACACTGCGACAATCAAATGAGGGTATTTAGCGTATCCATCACCATATACATTTATCATTTCATTGTGCTGAAAACTCTCAGAATCCTCTCCTCTAGCTATTTTTAAATATTCAAGCCGGGCATGGTGGCGCACACTTGTAATCCCAGTACTTTGGGAGGCGGAGACCGGAGGATCCAGGTTCGCGGCCAGCCTCAGCTCTCGCTCTCTCCCTGTCTCTCTCTCCCTCTCTCTCTCTCTCTCCTTAGTGAGGCCCTCCGCAACTTTGTGAGACCCGGTTTCAAAATAAAGCATAAAAAAATAGGGCCGGGGGCGTAGCACAGAGGTAGAACGCCCCTGCGTTCAATCCCCGGTACCACAAAAAAATAAATTAATTTAAAAAATAAATATTCAATACAGTATTGTTAATCATCACACCCACTGTGCAACACAACACAGAACTTATTCATTCCATGTAACTGTAGCTTTGTAAAAAAATTTTTTTTTTTTTTTTTTTGCGGTACTGGGGATTGAACCCAGGGGCATTCTACCTCCGAGCTACATCCCTGGCCCTATTTTTTTTATCCTTTATTTTGAAACCGGGTCTCACAAAGTTGCGGAGGGCCTCACTAAGTAGCTGAGGCTGGCCGTGAACCCAGATCCTCCGGTCTCCACCTCCCAAGTACTGGGATTATAAGCGTGTGCCACCACGCCCGGCCCTAAATTTTTAACTAGTACTTGGAGAAATAACACAAAAGCAGCAACTACTGCTGCCCATTGTGTTGGTCAACTGCACAATGCTCAGCTTGCGTGATTAATCTTGTCTTTTGAACTGATGGAGGCCTTTCTGAAAGATACAGCCGCAAGACTGGCATTTAAGGATCTGCTGAACTAGTTAACACTGGTAGGAGATTTTTAGAGCCTCCCTACCTTATTTATACCGAGTCAATGAATTCTGTGAATTTTATTTTCCAGGAAAAAAAAATTTAGCATTAACTTTTTTTGATGCCTACAAAGGTGGTTTTTTGCTTTGTTTTGTCTTTTTTAATATCTGCCTTTCCTATTCATAACATCTACAGATTGAATATCCCAGAGAATAATAATAATCCCAAAGAACAAAGACAAACAATAATAATCTAAAACTGTTCTAGCCAACTACATCTGCCAGCGACGATGAATCCTGTAGGCTATTATATATCCTCTTGTGATAAACGTCTCTTTGGGTCATTTGTCTTTATTTTTCTTCCTAAATTTTTAATTTTATAATATTTTTATAATTTTAAAATTATAGAATTTTTGTCTATATGGTACACAAAGTTTTTATATGGTCCATACAGTTTCCTGGTTATTAACATTTTACATTAGAATATACATATGTCATAATTAATGAACCCATATTTATGCATTATTATCATTAATTTAAGTTCATACTGTATTCAGATTTCCTCAATTTTTCCCTAATGTCCTTTTTGGTTACAGGATCCTATCCAGGATACAGCATAACATTCTATCGTCATGATTCCTTAAGGCTCCTCTTGCTGGTGATAATTTCTTAGACTTTCCTTATTTTCCATGACCTTGACATGTAATAGTCAAGTATTTTGTAGAATGACTCGTATTTGAAATTTTTAAAAATTATACTGTAATTTATGTACCATAAAATACACCCTTTTAAAGTATATTACCCAGTGGTTTTTAGCATATTCACAAAGCTACCATGAATTCCTTCTTTGTTCTTGTTATTTTTTGTGTGTGGTGTCAGGGATTGAACCCAGGCTGTTCTCCCTCTGAGCTATACCCTCAGCACTTTTTATTTTTTATTTTGAAACAGGGTCTTGCTAAGTTACTGCACACTGGCCTCACACATGTGATCCTCCTGTCTCAGCCTCCCAAGTACCAGGATTACAAATGTGCATGACCATGCTCAACTAACCACCATGAATTCTTAGCCTGAATTTTTCCCCAGTTATCTGTGGCTTGTGATGATTAAGCTTTTAATGTTATGTCTTCTGATTAGTAGAAATCAAAATCTCTAGGTTCGAACCTAGTTTCCTTTACAAATTCCACCCATGTGAAACCTTGTGGTGTAAGGAAGGAAATCTAGTGAGCAGGGTTGGGGTCTGGGTGCTGACACCACCCAGCAGTGTGGTCATAGGCAATCGCTTACCTGCCCTCGGCTCTGTCCTCCGCCTTGCAGAAGGCCTGACCCGTGGATGAACTTAAGAATCATCTGTAGACCTTTAGAAAGCATTGGCTCTGCTCCTGGTGATCTATGGGATTAACCCCATGAAATTGTTGATATTCGATCCTTTTTAACTTGCAAACATCAGCCCTGGGACGTGCTGGAGCTGAATCATACCAGTTTCTGAGAGCCGAATGATAAATTTTGTGGAATCTTTTGAAGCCATTTGTGAAATAGACATTATTAAAAATAAATTATATAGGCTTGGCATGGTGGCACATGCCTGTAATCCCAGTACTTGGGAGGTTAAGACAGGAGGATCACATGTTCATGGACAGCCTCAGCAACTTAGTGAGACCCTATTTCAAAAATAAAATAGGGCTGGATGTATGGCTTAGAGGTAGAATGCCCCTGGGTTCAAGCCCCAGTACCCAAAATAAATATAAATAAATAATATAAACTTACATTTAAATAAGTTACATTAAAAGCAAAAATAATCAATGAAATGCTATGTCCTATATTGTAACAGAGGACATTAGTAGAAAAATTGACGGAGCCCAAATAAAGTCTGTGGTTTAGTCCATAGCAATGTGCCGTGTTAATGTCTTAGTTTCTCAAATGCACCATACTAAGGAATTAGCATTAAAGGAAACAGGGTGAAGGGTAGAGAAGAACTCTGTACTATCTTTGTAACCAATCTATAAATATAATCACAATAGCACTATAAACAATGGTTCCAAAATTTAAAGTTTACTTTGAAAAGGTAATGCACCTCATCCTTTCCTAATTGTTTTACTACATTTTATCATCTACATCTTTGAGGCTATTCATGTCTATCTTCTCTGCATGGTGGAAATACTATCTAATGGTATGCTACTGCAGATCCCTTTCCAACTCTGCATTTCCAAGACGTCATGGTGATGAATTGAAATCAGTCATGATGGAAATATTTACAGCACAGAAACTAACAAATGCTACAAATTGGGCCCTCCCACTGAGAACTGTTTTAAACATTTGCTAGCACAGCATGCTTCCACCTCCTATTTAAGGCCCCTTTAATACCATTTTCTGATCGTACAGGGGAGAAGGGATCTACAGCTATTATTGGCAGCCTTGATCTTTATAATTTCCTCTAATAAAAGTGAAAATATTAAATTTTTATGTGAACCAGGTTAACATTTTCCTAATTTTTTTGTAGCAAGGAAAGAAATTTTTGTCCAGCCAAAAGAATAGAGCATGACCCTTCCTTTCAGAAGTGGCTTTTGACAATTTGTTAGTGTTTAGGAGGCTGAGTACAGTACCACACTAGACCGCAGGGAGGCACTGTTCCCACACATTTTATGCTCGCCAAATAAAGACAGACTCAAAATATTGAAGGGATCTTTTGGTACCTGATTCTTAGAGTTTTTAGCTATAGGCAGTTACACACCAAATTATTAATGGTGATTGTCTCAAGGGCAAGTGGAATTAGGTGTAGACTTGCCTACTTTGCTTTGCTTTATAGTTTTACATGGCAATTATTGTACTTTGTGTAGCCAGAAAAAGACAAGAAATATATTAAAAACGCATCCTGAGGTAGTGATTTCCGGCTGACTGGCCCACCTTCTCGGCGCGTCCTGTCAGTTGACTGTCAAGTCTTGGTTTATGTGTTTCAGGTTGCTGATCGCAACTGCAGCCGGATGTCTTACTATTGCTCGGGCAACAGTGATGTTCCAGGCTCAACTGCAGCCCCGCGGCCGGCCAGCAAGAAGGTACTGAGCGGTGTGGGGATGATCCCAGGACAAGGGAGGATTCGCCTGCGGCCCTGCATTATGACTGAAAACAGATACACTCAAAGTGCTCCCCAGCCTTGTCCCTGCCCAGCCAGCACGCACGCACACACACACACACACACACACACACACACACACACACCACTCACGCTTTCACAGCTCTACCCCTTACCACCACCACCCCTACTTTTTGACCACCTTATTGCTTATTAACTCAGGGATTCTCCAACTTAAGCATTAGAATCACCTGGAAGACTTCTTAAAACTGATGGCTGGATCCCCCCAGAGTTTCTCATTCAATAGATCTGAACCAGGGCCCCAGAATTTGCCTCTCTAACAAGTTCCCAGCTATCACTGGTCCAGGGACTGCGCTTTGAGAACCAAGGCACTAGCCTCTTTTTTAGTGGAAAGAGAGCCAGGACAATTCTTTCTTGACAGAAGTGAATGACAATACTTAGGTATCAATTAATTCAGTACTATGTAGTGAAATATGAAATAATTGAGATGTGAAATAATAAATAATTGAAATGTTAAATGATTGGAATTTGAAATACGTATGTATAAAGTAGTATGAAATGCTATTTCCTTACCTCTGAGCTCAGAAACTTTACAAGGTGTAGAATTCCTTAAACTAAAAACATTCCCTAATCATAGTCACAGCTGGTGTGGTTTAAGCTATGGGTCAAGCTAACTGTCTGCCAAGTTTTCCCCTCTGCTAGGCACCCAAGGGTCTCACTATTATGGCAGCTTCTTAAGTTAAGGTCTTACGTATCTTTCAAGACCCTAATTAAAATGTAAATATACGCCAGGCTTGGTGGTGCACACTTGTAATCCCAGTACTTGGGAGGCTGAGACCGGAGGATCTGGGTTCGCGGCCAGCCTCAGCTACTTAGTGAGGCCCTCCACAACTTCGTGAGACCTGGTTTCCAAATAAAGACTAAAAAATAGGGCTGGGGGTGTAGCTCGGAGGTAGAATGCCCCTGGGTTCAATCCCCCGTACCACACACAAAAAAAAAAAGTAAATATACTAATTGCAAAGAATAACACAAGAAGCCATTTGCCACAGCTAATGCCACAGGGGAAAGTTTATTTATTTTGTGTGTGTGTGTGTGTGTGTGTGTGTGTGTGTGGTACCAGGAATTGAACCCAGGAGCATACACCCCTAGCCCTATTTATTATTCTTTATTTTGAAACAGGGTCTCACTAAGTTATGGAGGGCCCCACTAAGTAGCTGAGGCTGGCGGCGAACCTGCGATCCTCCTGTCTCAGAAAGTTTATTAAACAGGCAAGGAGGGGAAAAGGCTCAGCACAGCTCTCTTTGGACTGGAGGAATATGAGGCCGGGGAGACTCTGCCAGGGCCTGGTGCTGCAGAATGCAGTAATCCAGGCACCATATGTCAAGAGGAAGAACCAGGAGTTACCTATGAAAGGAATAAGTGAAAGAAGATGGTGTTAGGCTAAAATCTAATTTGTCACCTCCCCTAAACTTTAGCATTAGGCTGTCACAGACCTTTGCAGTGACTGGTTATAAGTACCACTTTCCTTCTGAAAAACCATTGTTTGCCTACAGCCCGACTTCCTTAAGGCGTGTCCTGTTTGGTTTTGCAATTGCCTCATTTCGATCAGCAATGACCAGAAGAGAATCGTTTCATTTCAGAGGGAAGTTTAACCACTATGTTTCCTTAATAGTTCAGCAAACAGAGTTTTGCAGCTTGGCTATTTTATATAACCTCTGGAGCAAGGTGCTCTTGTAATAACGCTGCCCAGTAAGCAGCATAAATTACTTTAAGAAGCAGCTTATCTTTGTCTAATCTCTTCCTGCCGTAAGACTCCGGCAGTCAAACTGACCTATTTCCAGAGGCTGACTCTGAAGCTGGCGGAGCGCGTCTTTCCTACCATGGGAAGATGGAGGTGTACCAAGTTACATCATGCGCACCACTGACTGCCTGCGAGATGAAAACTCAACCCCACGCCTCTCCCAGATGGTAGAGCCTCACTACGACTCACAACAGCAAACAAATGTGCTCACATGTATTAAGATTATTAAGGTTTGACTAACCTACAAAATGAAGTGAAGCCAGCTAATGAGCTGAACTGGCTGGGGACTTAAGTAGTTAGAACACTCAGACATCTACAAGGAGATTTTCCATTGTCTCCTTCTAGTTTAGCTAAGTAGCTCTCAAATTTTAATATCCATAAGGATTAGTAAATTGCATTGCACACATACTATATTCTATGGGTAATTTAAAGGATTGTCTAGAGCAATCTTTGTTACAATCTTTGCTTTGGGTTGACTTTAAAACTTTACTTCCAAATAAGGATGTAATATTAGGGTCTTCAAATATTTTTAATTTTGTTAGCCACTGAACAATAAAAAATGAGTTTATTTGTATTTATTCTAGGTTTTATAGGTGTAGGATGAATGAAAGCCACAGAAATTTCCCAAATATTGCTTTTGCTTTTAGTAAGAGTTTGCCCAGGGCTGAAAGGGTCCCCAAGATGCAAGTCTTTCGAGTTTGAGATCAAGACAGTATCAGAGCCAGGTATGGTGGCACACACCTGTAATCCCAGTATTTGGGAGAATGAGACAGAAGGATTGCACGATCGAGGCCAGCCTCTGCAATGTAGTGAGACTCTCAGCAACCTAGCAAAACCCTGTTTCAAAATAAAAACATAAAAAGGAGTGGGGGTGTAGCTGGAAGGTAGAATGCCCCTGAGTAACACACACACACACACACACACACACACAATATCAGCCCCACTGAAATGACTTTGTAGCCCTACCTTAGTCCTGTACTTCTTCCCCATGTAAACTACTGTCAGGAATAGTAAGTACCCAGATAAGCTGAAGAAAGGGAAAGATGGGAAAGGTAAACTTCACTGTCTGCTACATTTGCTATTGAGCAGTCAGATGACTGAAAGGGAAGCAAAGACAATGTGGAACTGAGAGGTGTTCCAAGCATCTGACGCTGGGACAGGAATCTGATGCTGTGAGTTCAGGTGACCACTATGTCACTTAGTGCAAAGGATCCACCCATAAACCCATCCAATCATATTTGCATGGTGGGAGTATGCAAAGAAAAACTGTCCAATCAGGAAGGGAGTTTGGATACCAACAGTGATCCTCAAAGTGTGACTCTGGACCAGCAGTATCAGCATCCCCTGGAAACATGGTAGACATGCACATTCTCAGGCCCTGCCCAGACCTACTGACCCAGCATCTCTGAGAGTGGTGTCCAGCCACTGTGCTTTATCAAGCTCTCCAAGGAATTCTGCTAAAACTCAAATTTGAGAACTAGTGCTACCAATCAACTGATTACATGGGTGAGAAAACAGAGCACAAAGGGAGGAAAGGCTTGCACGTGGTCAAACTCTGACCATGGGCACGCCATTCCTCTCGTACTCAACACCACCAGTGTTGACCGCTGCCCTGGAATGCTTCCCCTATAGGATACAGTTCCACTTCCAAACTGAGTCCATTCCTTGGAACCTAGCCCTCCTGCATAGTACCAACCCCAACCTCCTCCTGCCCGCCAAAATGCCCTCCAGCCTGGACATATTTGAGCACTGACATTGCCATCCCTGACATACGGCCTAGAGTGTTTAGGACACATGCTTCAGGAACTAACAAGCTACTAAACTGGGAACAAAGAAGGGAGGTATTGGGAACCTGTAGCCTTGCCATCACATTTTGGTTTCTGTTGTTGTTGTCAGCACTTCCACGAGGAGCTTGCCCTGCAGATGGTGGTCAGCACTGGCATGGTGAGAGAAACCGTCTTCAAGTACGCCTGGTTCTTCTTCGAGCTTCTGGTGAGATGCTTGCCTGTTCATAGCTATGATCAATAGGGCAGGAAAAGCACATGGCAGGGAGGCAATGAAGTTTCCCATATGGAGAACTGACCCCTGGTTGCTGAAAACCTGGGATTGTTCCTTGAAACCTAACTCTCCCCAACCCTTCCATCCATCTTCCACCAAACCTCACTGAGTGCACCTTGCAAACCTACCTCCAACCTGTCGCATCTCATCACAGTCCCCACCTGGCCAAGCCACCATCACTGCTCATGCACCTCTGGCAGTAACTTCTCCTGCTCCCTCCTGTGCCCACCTTTGCCCTCAGCCCATGTACCCTACATGGGAAAGCCAATACTAAATAGACAGTGCCACTCCCCTCTTTAAAACCCTTCAGCGAGTGCCAGCGTACTGGTAATAAAGCACAGATTTTTATCATGGCTAAAAAGCCCTTGATTCCTACCCCTTACCTCCATCTCTACCCTCATCTCGTGCCACATTCCCCCCTCGTTCAGCCACATTGTTCCCCTTTTAATTCTTTGAAGGTACCAAGGTCTTTTTCAGCTCCAAAGCCCTTTCAGGTTCTCTCCCACCTTCTACCTCTTACTCCCCCTCTGTCCTCGTTAGGCCTCACCTTAAATGTTACCACATCCAAGAGCCCTTATCTGACTGCCCAGCACTGTAATATGTTCTCCTTTATTATTCTCCTTTTAAACACCCTATTTATCTCCTTCCTAACACTTACTACAATTTATGGTTGTTTTTCTGTCTCACCTGGATTCTAGGATTTGGGTCTGTCTTCTTCATTATCCTCTCTCTAGCCCCAGCACCCCACTTGATATCACACAAGTGCCAACTCTAGTAATATTTGTTGAAAAAATATGAAGTTTGCACATCTGTTTGCCCTACAACTTCTATCACTCTTCCGGCAGAAAAGCAAAAGGTACAGCCACAATTCCTTAATTTTAAAATGAGAATAATAGCAACACCTGTTTCTGTTTGATTATTAATGGAAGTGAGAGGGTTTTGCAAAGCCAGGCGTGGTGGCGCATGCTTGTAATCCCAGTACTTGGAAGGTTGATACAGGAGGATTGCAGGTTCGAGGCCAGCCTTGGCAACTTAGTGAGGCCCTCCACAACTTAGTGAGACTCATAAATAAAATAGGGCTGGGTATAGCTCAGAGGTAGAATGCTCCTGGGTTCAATCTCCAGCACCAAAAAAAGGGGGAGTTGCCATAAAGCCGCTAAGAATAAGCATTTTTGTCAGTGTTGGTAGAAGTGCAGAGTGAAACTATGTTAAATGAAAAAGGTATAAAAGCACAGATAGCAATTATATCAACTGCATATACAAATGATTAAGAGAATGAAGTATGGACTGAGATTTTAGTGGTAGTATTAGTTTCATATTTGCTATGTTCCTTCCCCTGGGACATTAAGTGAATAATATTTTTAGAAAAGAGAATGAGAGATGATAAAATTCCACTTACGCTCTAGTTGATCTATGTAAGTTCACCCTAAGAAAGAGGGAGCAATAGCCGGGTGTGGTGGCGCACGCTTGTAATCCCAGTACTTTGGGAGACGGAGACCGGAGGATCCGGGTTCAAGGCCAGCCTCAGCTCGCTCGCTCTCTCTCTCTCTCCCTCCCTCCCTCCCTGTCTTTCTCTCTCTCTCTACTTATTGAGGCCCTCCGCAACTTCGTGAGACCCGGTTTCAAAATAAAGTATAAAAAAATAGGGCCAGGGGTTTAGCGCGGAGGTAGAACGCCCCTGGGTTCAATCCCTGGTACCGCAAAAAAAAAAAAAAAGAAAAGAAAAAGAAAAAGGGAGCAATGCTGAACAATAAGAAAGGAAGGGGTCAAAGGAAACACAAATAAAACGCACACTGGGAAGAAACAGGAAGTGATGTGCTACAGAGTTAAGAAGTCAGGCTCCTGCCACCGAAACACATCTGGGGTTCGAGTCCCTTTGTGTTTCTAAGACCCAACCCCTAGCATGAGAAAGACCCCAAAGCACTGTCCCGAATCCCTGCCACAGAATTGCTTGGTTAAAATAAAGCAGATTTTTTAGCTCCTCCCTAGAACTATCGAATAAAATCGGGAGGGCCAGAGGCCGTAGTTGCCTGCCTTCCCAGGGACTTCAAGCACACTTGCAATCCACTGGTCCACACCACCTCTGCTCTATGAGTCCAGTCCTAAACAGAGCTAAAGGTCTTTGGAATTTGTACCCAACACCAGAACTTGGCATTCTAAAGGCCAAGCTGGTTAAGGTAAGTGGCTGCAGCTCGAAAGTCTTGGGACAAGAGAATCAGCAGGGAGATGTCAGTTCTGTGCTTTGCAGAAAAAAGGGCTGGCCACAAAACTCACTCCCACTTTTTCTCACGGCAGGAGAAGTATTAAAATCAACAGCCCATGCCCTGTGTATCCTGCTTCCTCTCACCCTCTATCCAGCTTCTCCATAAAGAAGATTCACTGGGCTCATGATCCATCTATAGATAATTCATACAAATAATCCCGAGATCAACTGTCAGAACTGCAGGGTTTTTTTTAAAGCAAGAAGAAAAAAACCAAGTCTGATCTTGGAGAATCTCATAGAGGAAAGTCCCAAAGGGAAACAGTATTCCAATTCAAAGATGTTTTGTATTATTTGCTCACACACTTGAACACAGATGCACACACTTTACCTCACTTATTCTTAGATCTTATCTAATAGTTACATCCTACAAAGTACTATCCTTGTTTGGGTAACCAAGTCCCTTGGACAGTGGTTCTCAACCACTATGTGAGGGTTCTAATAGCAGCTCCAGGGGCTCTTTAATACATCCTTAAAATACCATTCAAGCCCTGTGGAAGGCCTGGGGATGTAGCTCAGTGGTAGAGAGCTTGCCTAGCATGCACAAGGACCTGGGTTTGATCACAGCACAGGGGGAAGGATGGGGGGTGGTTATCCCCACCACTCTAGCACACACCAAGCCTAAGTAGGGATTTGCCAGCCCACTCAGCCAGGGAGGGGCAGAACCTCAATTCTCCAGCTCTCACGTCCAGGTTCTGTTCTTCCATGCTTTGCCTCTTTGGGGAACTTCAAGTACAAAACATCTTCATAGTCTATCATTATTAATAACATGCAAAACTTTTGCATTCAGAAGTCAGTCGACTTCAATGCAGTGCTACTGTTATCTCATTCCCAGTCATCATGAACTCAGTGTTGCTAAGCCTGGGAGGTTCCACATGGCATCTTAGAGCTCTGCTTTGAAGGCAGGTTTGCAGTCTGCATTCTCTGCAGGTGTAAACGATGACTATTCTACATACAATCCAGTAACAGCTGGTATCCCTGAGGAATGAAGAATAATAGCATCCAAGTATACTGATCATCGGATATGTTTCAGATGCTGTCTTCAGCATTTTGAAGCATTAGCTCATTTAATCTTCACACAACCTTCAGGCAGGGGTTTTTATTATTCCCAATTCACAGACAGAGTTGGAGGAAGGGTGGAGGGTGTCCATGTCTGCTGGGTCTTGTCAATACTGCTCCAGTGCCCCTAACTGCAGGGAACTAAGAACCATGAAACAGGTGAAAATTGCTTTTGATCTTGCATAGCTGTTTACTAGGACTTGGTGGGCCCCAATGAGAAAACAAAAACTAAAGGCCCTCCTCATCTCCAGGGAGCCACTTATGCTAACCAGATGAAATACTTGAGAAGAAGGCTACTGATGTAATCACTTGTATCCTGTTGGTCAACATGCAGATCAACCAAGACTGCAGTTACTCAGGGTGCTGCTGGTTGCAACCTCTCTGAGTCCTAGCAGGACACAGGTGGAATTACTCAAAGGCTTAACTGAAAAGCATTTATCAAAAGGCCTCTGCCAAGCTTGGCAGCATGGTGGCACATGTCTGTAATCCTATTAGTTGGGAGGCAGAGACAGGAGGATTGCAGGTTTGAAGCCAGCCTCAGGAATTTAGCAAGGCTCTCAGCAACTTAGTGAGACCTGGTTTCAAAATAAAAAATAAAATAGACTGGGGATATAGCTCAGAGGTAGAATACCCCTGGGTTCAATCCCCAGCACCACACACACACACACACACACACACACACACAAATAAGGCCTCTGCCAGGGTGCACCCAAGGTTACAGGAACCAGTAAGGATTGGTGAGCAGCCAGGGTGCAGGAAGTGCCAGAAGTCTGTCTATACTAGCTCTAAAGAATCAAGGGTAGAGAACAGGGCAACTGGGGCCAGAGAAAGCTGGAGACAGAGAAGACAGTCCACATGACAGGAGCTGGAGCCTTAGAAAAGCGTTGTCGCTGACAGAACCACACTGTTCCAGGAATTCAGGCAGTGGGATGACTAAATGCATGAGCCCCTCTATTCTCCCACCCATGGATCCCCTGCCGGAGCCTCCATTGGCCAGCCCCAACCAGAAGCCAAAGGCCAAGGGGGCCAAGGGATACAGAGAAGGCAAGATGTCCATCTGGGGCTGTGGGAGAGGCAAATGGAAACTCTCAGTGCCCAGCCAGGATGTGGCAAGGAAATTGATCTCAGTTTCAAACAGGGTACCCAGTCCTCCATTGTCCCATATTTACCTGACTGATACCAAGGAAGTTATTTAAAAACCAAAAGAGTTTTGGTCTCCCCCCTCATCCAAGAAGCTGGAAGAAAGGACAGTCCCCTTGGCTTAGCCAGCAACCTGGGCAGCTTCACACCCTTCCTTGTGTTGATGGCCAAGTGCTAATGAACAACCACTTTGTCATGAGAGCATTGAACACCATCCTTGGGCGAATTTCACACTTGCTAATGAATAAGTCTCCTGTGTTTCTAGAAACCGCTGAGCCAGACCTTGGAGACCCAGAGGTAAATGGGTGACCTAGTTTACTCACTCAGGACATGAAGTTCTCGACTCAGGGGTCTTGAAAAGCGACCCACACTGTGAATGGGCTGCAAAGGCCAAAAAGGGAAAAAAGATTTTCCTGCTTCACCCCACCCTACAAATAATGGGCTAAGCAGCCACTAATATTTCTGCTGGGTGTTCTTCTCTGGAGACCCAGGGACACAGTAGCTGGTAAGTTGCTGACAGTCTGGAAGTCGGCCATTATTTGGAAGTACGGTATTGTGAGAATTATTTATTTGGTTGTAGGACGGCCAAACTCGGTAGGCAGGAGCCGAATGCAGGAGTGAGTTCTAAAAGCCTGGCACTGGGCTGGGTCAGCCGGCAGAGAACCAGGATTGGGGTTGTCCAGACAAAGAGGCCTTGTCTTCCTGGGTCCTTGGTTAGGAGCTCAGCGAGATGTTTTTATCAGACAAAAATGGCGTCCAGTTCCCACCCCTAATTGAGGTCCCTCGCTGAGTGTGTGTGGCTCTCTGGGGTACCTGGGGTAGGGAGAAACCATGGTTCTTACACTCGATTTTTTCCTCAGGTCTTCCCTGAGCTGGCCAGGGCAGCATCTGAAAACATGAAACACGTAAAGATTACCTCTCTGATTTTCCCTTCTTATTTTGCCCACTCTTTGATTTTTTTTTATTTGTTTCAGTGTTAACAAAAATCACCAGTCCTGCATTCTGAGAAACAGGAATCTGCTGTTAAAATTGATAAAATTTCTGCCATGCAGTCCTCAGGGGAGTCAATTTCTATACAGCTGTCTAGCCCTGACCTGACCAAGGGGGCAAATGTGGGTAGTTCAACTTCCAGGGCCTTTTTTTTTTTTTTTCCAGTGGCTCTCTGACTAGCCTGTACAAATTCATGAAAATTACTTAGGCACCCAGCCACAAGAATTCCCAGTCCTTCCCATCAGACTGTTCCTGATAGGACTCAACCTCAGGTGTTGTCAAAGGGTGTTGTATTGACCCATGAATCTCTTGGTCCCAAGACAAAATCCAAAAAATAAGTATGCTCTGGATTTAAAATTGTGGTGGGCACTGAGTTCCGGTAATACTAGTCACCAGTGACCCCACAGACTGATATGACAGATAGACAGATGATAGACAGATAGATAGATGATAGATAGATGGTAGGTAGGTAGGTAGGTAGGTAGGTAGATAAGTAGGTAGGTAGGTAGGTAGGTAGATAGATAGATAGATAGATAGATAGATAGGAAGAAAAAAAAAGAAAGAAAGAAAGAAAGAAAGAAAGAAAGAAAGAAAGAAGAAAGAATAGGCCTATGCTCAAAAAATCATTTCTCCTAGAAGCAATGTTTTCATTTGTTTGTTTGGTTGGGTTTTGTACTGGGGAATGAACCCAGGAGCATTCTACCACTGAATAAACTCCAGCCCTATTTTATTTTTTATTTTGAAACAGGATTTCACTAAGTTGCAGAGGGCCTGGCTAAGTTGCTGAGGCTGGCCATGAACCTGCAATCCTCCTATCTCAGCCTCCCAAGTACTGAGATTCAAGGCAATGTTCTAAATAGTGGTTGAGTTTTACAGCTAAGCAGACAATAACCTGGTTGTAAACTGTAGAATTGTTTCTGGGAAAGCTATGCTCCCTGTTTTGACTTGAGATTCAAGATAGGAGGGACATTTCTCCCCCATTCTCCTTACCATAGTTTTAGGAACAGAAAAGACTTCAGTTCACACCCAAAGCAGTCTCATCAACATGTCCTGGGTCATGTGCTGTGGCAGAGTCGTGCCTACATGGGGCCCAGCCTCGCTCTGCCTTCCGGGATGGAGGCCGTCCAGGAGTGGGGTGGGGGTTCTTCTGACACTGGAGCTAAAGAATCAAGCTCCTGGTTTTGTCGGCAGCAAGAAGGGAGCCCCCCGACTTGAGGTCAAGAAGAGGACACCCTTCCCACCCCCTGCCACCATGGCAACCATTGGTGTGTCGGAAGCATTTTGTAGTTCAGAGCCAGCGTGGCACCACCAGCACCAACACAGTGTCAGAAAGTCCATCGTGAAAAGGCTGCTCTTCGCCTCGTCCCCCTTTTGCACATTGCACAAGCAGGTCACCAGTCTCCATGTTGACGCTTCCCCCACGCCTCTGTAGGTGAAAAGCATGGCCCAATATGTACACAACCTGGACAAACGGGACAGCTTTCGGAGGACTCGCTTTTCCGATCGCTTCAAAGATGACATAACGACCATTGTGAACGTGGTCACCTCGGAGATCGCAGCCCTGTTAGTGAAACCTCAGAAGGTAACTGTGTCTCTTAACTTTCCGGATGGTTCACCTTGAGCATGTTACTTCCACACACAGAGAAAAATAAGGATCATGTTAAAACAGTAGTTAAAATATAACTGTGCATGAGCAAATGCAGCATGTTCTGTTGGACCAGACCCTGGGTAGGGCTGGAGAATTGCTATAAAGAAATTGCAATATCACTTGAAATTTTTCTAATAAAATACTTGAAAATTTAAAAAAAGAAATTTCAATATAGACTATCACTTAAATTATTGTATCAATGTAGATATGAAATACTCTTGGAAATACACCCTGCTGTGGGTTGCAAATGGCAACCTACTTTCACAACCTACTTTCAAATGGTTCAGAAAAGAAAATTTAAGCCAGGTGTGGAGGTGCACACTTGTAATCCTAGCACTTGGGAGGCTGAGACAGGAGGATCGCAGGTTCGAGGACAGCCTCAGCAATTTAGTGAGGCTCTTAGCAACCTAGTAAGACCCTGTTTCCAAATAAAAAACAAAATTGGTCTGGGGGTGTAGCTCGGAGATAGAATGCCTCTGGGTTCAACTCCCAGGATGACAAAAAAATTATAACTATAGAAAGAACGATAATGTAAATGTAGCCACTGTCAAGTATTGATGAATCTGGTTAAAGGATACACAGTTCTTTATACTATTCTGCACCCTTTCTCTAAGTTTGAAACCATTTCAAAATTAAAGTTAAAATCTATAAAATTAAGTAAAAATCAAAAATTTAAAGGTAACTATAATACTTTAGGGAGCAGTATTTATTAGTAGTACCTTTATCAAATTAAGAATTTATGTAGTACCAAGTGCTCAGGAAATTTCCATTTGGTGATTTCTCATGGCAAACTTTGTTAGAACAACAATGGTATCTCCATATTGGTAGGTATGAAAATAAGGCACAGTGAGGCTGATAAATTTTCCAAAAGTCACACAGCTTGCAGAAAAGTCCAGACTGGAGATTTGACACCCAGGTATTCAGACAGTCACGTAAACTATCCAGAAGGAAAGATCGTAGGGGATGCTGAGAGAACTTGAAGACTTCTCAGTGAACCTCTTTATCAGCTCTCTGTCCATCTCAGTGACTGGTCAGCTTGGCCTAAATTTGCAAACTGAGCATCATAACAAAACAAAGATATCTTCCTATTATATTTTCAATAGAGACAGAAGGAATTGGTTTATCATTCTGAGAATAAAGGACATAAACATAAAGTGGTAAATCTCTGATTATTCTGAAGTACTGTTAAATCCCTCATTTATTATTGAGAAGTAACACAAAATGAAAAATTTTAAAAATTCTGGCCCCAATTCACCCTACTGAGCATGACTCGGACCTCTTTCAGGCTGGGAACACTGCCTAATAGGAAAAGAAAAATTTGTCAGGTAAAAAACTGATTCTTTTATTCTGATTGTATTTTCTGCAATAATCCTTACAAATTAAGAATCTGTCTCATTGAAGACAGTGAATAAAGTTCAAGTTAGTTTAAAAAAAAAAAGGAAGTCAGGACCCAGGCTTGTATATAGAGAATGAGCTCAATTATGTACATACAAATATGCATATAGGAAGAAAGATGACAGGAAGAAAATATACCTAAAGATTAACTGTACACAAAGAACAACCTGACTCAAAGCCAGGCTTGGTGATGCATACCTATAATCCTAGTACTTGGGAGGCTGAGACAAGAGAATCACAGGATCGAAGCCAGCCTCATCAACTTCCATAAGGACTTCCATAACTTAGAGAGACCCTGTTTCAAACATAAAAAATAAAATAGGGCTGGGAGTGTAACTCTGAGGTAGAATGC
>PVJS01036581.1:0-20382 GCA_004027185.1 Glis glis | reverse complement strand
AACCCGGATCCTCCGGTCTCCGCCTCCCAAAGTACTGGGATTACAAGCGTGCGCCACCACGCCCGTCTCCTTTATCTTGTAATTATCATGTGACATAATGTATTTGATAATCAGCTTTATAAATCTAGAGTGCTACACAAGTCTATTTCATTATTACTGGTTCTTGCATGAAGCATACAATTTTAAAGATTTAAGAATGGAATGCAAGTCCATCCTTAAGTTCTCCAAATGCCAATGTGGTCAGCCGATCTAGTTTAAAATGTTTATGCATGTATGAAGTGTAACTTTTACATTCTACCTGACATTATTAATTCATAAGTTTCCCTTTCCCCCTGTTTTTCAAAAGGCATGTCTAATACAATTAACAATCAGCTGTTCTGCCAATTCTTTTACCCTGCCTGACTTGGCACCACCAATAATTACAGCCATTCTTGCTAAGAATTTCACATTAATATTTGTTAATATTCTGCAAGTTTGGAACAAGGTACTCTTCTTTGTGCATAAAGTTAGAATGAGAGTTGCTACATGTTTCACATAGAAAAGATCTCATTTCTCAAAAACGTAACCAGTACAATATTCCAGAAAAACACATCCTTTGGTAGATGACTTCTTGAATTCTAAAATGAATTTCAAAAGAAATATTTGAACTGAGATAAAACTTCTCATTCTTTTGTGTGTTTTTGAACTCAGGTTCTGTGTCTTCATCAGCACAACATAGACAGAGCTGTTCAGGGGCATTGTGTTGCTCATTCTCACAAAACAAAACAAGCAAAAATCTTTAAGACAATGGTGGCCCTCTAGCTTCTTCCAGATTTATAATGGGTTCAAGGGTGATTAAATACCAAAGAAAGTTCTTGTATATTTAATCAGATGGAATACTTTGGATTGGGTTGAGTCAATATTAAGCACTTTGATTTTCTCAAATGTCACACTTTGTATAAATTGGAAGTATTTAGAAAGAGACAGCAATGTTTATACTTTCAGGTTCAGGTTGAGAAATCTCACATCACAGGACTTTCCCTGTACTTATTTTTCTTTTTGTTGGCTGAGTGATGGAGGCTCAGTAGCTTGATCAGTGATCAGGGTACAAGAAAACTCCTGTGTTGAAACGTGTGTTTCAGTTGAGAATGGCTATAGGTGGCTGTTCCATTGTAAGCACAAGTCTGAATTAAGTCAGTGAAACTTCAACTCATTCCTTGTTATAAGAAAAGTCTTTATAAATGTGTGTGTGCACACGTGCACATGTGTATTTGAGAGAACTAAGGGCTCTATATGTGGTAGATATTTAGTAAATACTCCTTATTAACTGCTTGACTAGTCCTGAGTTTTCTGATTTTTTAAAGATAGACATTTTCTGAAAATATCATAGAATAATTACCCAGAAAAAAATCAAATATGAATACATTCACACTCTTATATAAAATGACCAAGGAATTTGAGATCTCCTAAAGCCTAGCTTTGCTGTGGATACACAGAGATTAATGAACCTCCAAATGCTCCCGTCCAACCAGCTGCAGTCCTTTTCTACACAAGGAGGAACTGAGGCCCAAAGGTCAAAAGAGTGAGAGAAGTGTGGTGTGAAATAATAGGGCATGGCAGCCCCATGGCAATCTGGATATCACATAACCCCTCTAGAGGGAGCTTCTCCCTCCACCCAGCCAATCCCTGGCAGGTGAGAAAGCCAGCCCAGTGCTGTCGGATATCTAGGTGTGTCAAGAAAAGTCTAAAATATCATGTAAGTGTAAAATGTCTTGACTGTAAATAGTGACAATGAATGCCAAATATATATAAAATACTGGAATGGACAAGAAAAATATCCTAATAGACCATTTCAGATTGTAGGCTTGTAGGTTGTGTTTCATTCATATAACAAATAGTCATTAAGCATTTTTATGCTTAGGTTTGATGAACTGTGAACAGTTGTGAAAAGTATGACTGAAACAAGAGAGCACGGTCTCATGGTAATGAACTGGGAGCAACTTTCAGCAAGGGATGTTGGTTCCAATTCTTCTGTGTTCTTGTTTCTTCAGGAACAGGGGTATTGTTTCCCCCAGGTATAGGAAGGGCACTTCTGTAATGAGAGACTTATGGCATCTTCAGGGAAGCTCAGGTTATGACTACTTCAGAAGGAAAAGGGTGAAGCTGAATGTGGTGGCACGTGTCTGTAATCCCAGTATTTCGGAGGCTGAGACAGGAGGATTGAAGGTTCAAAGCTAGCCTCAGCCACTTAGTGAGACCTTGTTTCAAAATTTAGAATAAAAAGGTCTGTGGGGCAAGGGGGAGAGGACTGTAGCTCAGAGGTAGAATGTACTCAGCTCAATCTATAGAACCAAAAAAAATTTTTAAAGTAATTTGCAGCTGGGTGTGGTGGCACATGCCTATAATCCCAGTATTTGGGAGGCTGAGACAGGAGGATCACAGATTCAAGGATAGACTCAGAAAGTAGGGAGACTCTCATTAACCTAATGAGACCCTGTTTAAAAATGAAAATAAATAGAGCTGGGGGTGTAGCTCAGAGGTAGAAGGCCCCTGGGCTCAATCCCCAGTACCACAAATGAATGAATTAATAAAAAAGTAAAATTAAAAACAAAAAGAGTGACTTACTCTCTTCTGTTTTCTCAGAGTGCTGCATTTTGAGGTAGTGTGTGCTTCCCCTCATCAGCATTTTAATGAAACAAGTATTTGCAATTAACATTCCTTCATGCTATATGTATGCGTGTGTGCATATGTATGTGGTTGCTTACTCTATGTTTCCAGTTTATATGAGTAAATCCCATTTCTTTCTTTGTTTCCTGAGTTTACAAGTTTAAACTTGCAGAGGCCCCTTGCAAGAGTGTCAGTATCAGTGATGCCAGAGGTTGCCTTAAATACTCCATATTATTTCTTCTTTTTGAGTCCCTCTAATTAAAACAAAGCTCTGCCTCACCTTGTAGAGCACATGATGGTGTCAGACTTGGGAGTAGGCAGCAGGAAAATTTCTTGCTGAAATTAGAAGGATTGGGGGAGGCAAATCAAGTGGGAAGAAGGCTAAGGAAATTCTTTACCCCGGGAATTGAGAACCTGGTGGGAAATCAGTACTGGAAATGTAAATGAGGTTAGGAAAATTAAGAGGATTAACTGGCTTATAGGGATTTATATAAAAATAAAGAGAAGATCCCTATAAACCTTTGGGATCTGCTCCCCCTCAACAGAATTAAAGCTAGTTTTGTTCTAGGTGTGTGTGTATGTGTGTGTGTGTGTGTGTGTTCCTGTGCTCCCACTGTATTATTGCTACTTCTAATGTGAAGGCATCGGAGCATTGATTTCAAATTGCTCTGAGAGCCTATGTTTGTTCACTGTGCCTCCATGTGCTACCTATGGCCAGAGGCTGACACACCTGTGGGAACTTATTTGCCTGATTACTTGTCTATGGTTCCTATTGTTATTAATGGAAACTGGCTGGAATCCAACTCTCAATTTTTCATATATTTTCTGGTAGATAGGGACACCATGTTAGCAATACTAATTTTTTGTGAGTAGTTTATCTTTGGTAACCAATTTTTTTTTTCTTTTCAGGGAAGGCTGAAGAATAAATAATAGACCTTTGGGAGGGTATCATCTAAAAAACTTAAAAGCACTAAAAAGGGAAGGAAAGTACGTGGGAGGGAAAACTCAGGCAAATGTGAAGTCAGACCTTCAGGCTGACTCCTGTCAGTATTTACTGGGTGCTTCACATAGCCAGTACCTCGACATGGAAGAATACGTGGGGGATAAAATTAAGTGTTCTACATTTGGGTGTACTTACCCAGGACACCTGCCCACTAGCCTAGTGGATGTGTGATCTTGGGCAATGTAGCTTTTCTAAGTCTTGGTTTCATTGGCTAGAAAATTGGATTCCTGGTTTGTGAGGATCAAATGCAATTAATTGAGATGGTACAAGCAGATGGTATTGTTCTTGTGTGTATGTATATGAGAGAGGACAGAAAAGTAGGAGAGCTCGAGCAGGCGTGCGTGCCAGATGAATCCCTGTCCATTGAGGACTGATCAGGGGAAAAAATATCAAAGATAATAACTGGGAATCCCGAAAGTTACCAGACAAGTGACAACTGTGATTGAGGAGTTGATGTAGACATATTTCCTTCTTTAATTCACCATAACTCTTGAGTAAATATCATTTTATTTTATTTTATTTTAAAGTTTTTACAGAGAGGACCAGCCTGAGAAGAAAAAGACATTAAATTTCATGCCTTTGATGACACAACACATGTCAGGAAATATTGTGAAAGAATTTGAAATGGATTAAAAGGATTACTCGGTAATTCCTAGTGGAAAACTAGGCTTCACTCTAGACCCTTCCAGCTTATTTTCTTCTGTGTGATTTAGCTTTCCACTGTCTTTGCATGATACTGTGATTGTAAATGGTAAATAACTGATAGGACTGTAAATGATTTATGTCCATAGACACGTAACCACATTCTTTCCTATGAAGGCATAGATGAATGTTTTGCCCTTCATCCACCAGGGGAAAATTCAGTTGTTCATGTACTTTTATATTTATTTTACTTTTTCTCTTTGAATACAGATACATATGGTTCTATTTTCAAATTTTTATAACATCATACATGTTTCTTTATTTGTTTTATTTCATTTTAATTTAAAAAATTGATACTAGAGTTTGAAACCAGGGACATTCTACCTTTGAGTTACATCCCAAGCCCTTTATTATTTTATTTTATTATTTTGAAACAGGGTCTTGCTAAGTTGCTGAGGGTCTCATCAAGTTGCTGAGACTGGCCTTGAACCTATAATTTTCCTGTCTCAGCCTCCCAAGTATCTGGATTACAGGCATGCACTACTGCACCTGGCTACCCAGTCTTAATTATCTATCATTTCTATTAAGTAGTAAATATTTTGTCCTCCCGCACACCGATGGTCTTAAGGATGTTGTCATTAATTTGCTGAAAGCCTGCACCCTTCCATTTTATTTTATTTTACTTTTATGTGAATTGTCATTCTATTTCACTTATCCATTGTGAAAAATGTTTAACTTTTGGGCTTCAGTTTCTTCATTTATAACAGCATAGAATGGGTTTACAGAATGTTTGAGTGTGTGTGTTTTAGTCAGTTTTATATTACTATTACAAATACCTGAGATAATTAATTTATAAGGGAAAAGGTTTATGTTGGGTCACAGTTTTGGTGGTTCTAGCCCATGAGCAGGTGAACCCAGCGCTTTTAGGTCTCTGGCAGCTCAACATGGTGGGGGTATGTGGCAGAGAAAAATCCCTTCCCTCATGGCCAGAATACTGTTGTTCCCTTCAAGGGCACACCCACCATGACCTGAAGACCTCCCGCTAGGCTCCACCTCTTAAATGTTCCAACTCCGCCCAAAGCACAAAGTTGAGGACCAAGTCTTTAACACATGGGATTTTGGTGGACATATCAGACCAAAACTATAGCATTCTGTGTGTGTGTGTGTGTGTGTGTGTGTGTGTGTATGTGTGTGTGTGTGTATTTATTCCTAATTCTAATAGTTTGAATATTTTCAGATACATAGTAGAAAAAGAAAACACCATAGCACATAAAATTGTATAAACCATGAAAGGAGATTTCAGATATGCTAATTCTTAGGAAAGACGATTGGCATTGGAATATTTTTCCAATATGGAAACTAAGAACAAAATTATGCCATGGAAAAATTGATCAACAAGAAGTCTATAGAGAAGCTGTGCTATATTAGGTCGGCTGAAACAACCCATAGATACCTATGTATATGTGAGGTTGTTTTATCTTTATTTGTCAAGAAATATGTTCAAGAATTTATAAAACAAGATTTATTAATGCAGAAGTAAAATACAAATAAATACCTAACTAAATACCTACTAATAAATACCTACTAACAATAAGATCACACTTATTATGTTGGTAACTTTATTAACTTATAACTTTATTCATTTTATTAATTATGGGTTTTCTTTTTTTGCCAATCTTAGGAACCATAGATGTAAAAACCACATATAGGTTATATTTTCTCATTTTCAGGCGTAACTGCCACAACATTACACACAATTCTGAATTGTGTGTTGTCCTTGCCAAATAATTTCAAGAGAACCTTTGATAAAATCCTTTAAATTTTCTACCTGTAATATTTAACTTATATTTACACATTATCTTTCATGTGTGATCTTGGTGATTTTAGTATGTCTAACAAGATGTAGAAGACTTAAAAGTGCCTCTGGGTTCCTTGAGTCTTCGGAAAGTGCTTGGTACTGCCTTTAAGGAAAGTTCCTCCAGTTTAGTGTACATATACAAATAAGGGGTGACCACCTGCCTGGTTAGTCTGGGACAAAGAAGATTTTGAGCACGTGGCAATTTCAGCACTAAACCAGGGAAGTCTCAGGTGATCCAGGATGAATATCATTGCGTTTGTCCTGGGAGCATCAAGGGTAGGTCAAAGCACACCCAGCTCACCTGGCCCTTACCCATCTGTAACCCCGTGGCTCCTGGTGTTCTCACCCCTGACTCATTGACCCAAGTTTGCTTTATCAACCAGTTTTGCTTTGTCTTTTCTCTGCTCAGTGCTCAGACCTACCAGAAACTGTAGTTAATATAGCTCACCATTTCATCTTCAGGTTTGTGGTTTCTTTCTTCATCCTGTGTTCTAGTTCTTCAGACCCAGTTACATTGTAACTGACCACTAAATTGACCCAAGGATTCTTTTTTCCAAAACCCTCCCCTTGATGAGCCTAAGCAAGCATGACAAGCCAGCTAGGCTCTCTTCTATCCTCTAGCCCTGGGTAAACTGAGTAGTGGTCAGAGGCCAGCTGTGCTTGCAGGGGAGATTTCAGCGGTGAGATCCCTAGCAAGAAGAAAGCACAGGGAGTCGCCATCTGGAGGAGAACAACAAGAGCTTTATTTTACAGATTCATCCCTTATATAGGTAGGGTTCAGGACAAAATGGTACACATCCATGCCAGCGTGACTTACACATGTATATTGTATTTTGCCTAGTCATATAACTATATACACATCTGTGGCTGTGTGGGGAGAGTGAGGTCATGTTCTCACCACCGGCCTGTATTTCCTCTGGACCCCACACTTTACTCCTTACAGAGTGGTGGTGTGCAACTTGACCCAGAGAACATTGCATTGGGCCCAAATAACACAATAGCGATAAAGAGTGTGACAGGTATTCAATCCCCGGTACCGCAAAAAAAAAAAAAAAAAAAAAAAGACTGTGACAGGTAACTATATCTGCAGCCACACAGGCGAGAATAGTCAATACCCATCTCCAGGAGGAGCCCAGTGAGTTCCACCAGGTTGTAAGTAGGTCATCCTAAAAGGTCTAAATAGCCTGTACCTCCACATCCATTTCCTTTAAGGCTTGCTGTACCTGCTGCTGGTGGTCTGAAATTTATATACACATTCTACATGAGGAAGAGCACATATTCCACCCTGGGCAGCAGTGAGCATATCTAACGCCATTCTATACTGCCAAATCACCTTCCACATCTGGGTGGTTTCAGCCATTAAAAGGGAAAGAGCCCGATGGGACATATTTAAAGCTTTTGCAACATGTTGGGCTAAGGCTTCCACCTGTAGCTCTACATCTCTAGTACTAGTACTACCCTCCAGAATGAACAGGGCTAACTGGTAGAACCACCATGTGGCCTGGCATACACTGTGCCAGTGTTGATATACAGGGTCACAATTACTAGGCTTGTAGAGAAGATTCCAGAGTATTTGTCCCTTCCTGTATTTGTATGACCTTCCCCAGCACTTTCCTGTCCAGTAGTCTGGGAGGTACGGCCAGCCATAATGTCCACAATCTCAGAGACAGCCATTTGGGAGAAAATCAGTGGGCTTGTCCCTATTAGTTTCTGCCCATTGCATCATTGGTTGTTATCTGGGAAATGAGGGACATTCTGAAATAGATCTTGTGGCAACCATCCAGCATTTTGGTTGGTCACAGACCTGTTTACCTGTTCTATACAAAAAGGTGCTATGTTTACAAGCTCTATATTTTCTCCTGTTAACCAGCCCCACCCTTTTTCTATATCATATCCCAACAAGGGGGGTGTTATTATGGTCTTGGCACAACAAATACCCTATTATACGGCATCACTCATACCATTCTGGGCTACTGTGGCCCATGTTTGTGAGGTCGTCCAGTTGTCTTCAGTAGTGGGCGTGATTCACCATGGTAGACCTTCAGCTGCTTCCACTGGTGGCTCAGTGCAGACCCAGCAATGGGAGTTGTAGAACATTCTGGCAAATGTGTGTGTGTGCCCAGGAGAGCAGGCTATTCCCTGCCATTAACCTGGATAGTAGGACAGGGCAGAGAGAGAAACCATCATAGCTAAGTCTTTCTCTTCTGGGAGGATGCAGGCAACATGTTCGTCTAGTAAGAGAACAGTAGCCAGAGTAGTGGCCACGCCAGGGCAATGGCACCATATCAAAGCGTCCTGGGTAGGAGGTAAGGGGTCAGGAACACCCTCCACAGTATACAATGGAATAGTCTTATGACCTGTGTACCTTTCAAAATCATTCCTTCCACCCATGGGGGGAGCCTAACCCCCCGTGGTTAAGCAGGGTCAGGCAGCTATCCATGGGTCCAGTTGTTATTGGGCCTTCTACCCCAGGCCCCGTGGCTCCAAGAGTACAACCCATGGCCCCTGAGAAACCTGCATACTCCAGGGCCACTCCCAGACATCTTGCCACCCTGGTGCCAAGGGCTTAGGTGTAGGGAGTAAGAGGACTCCTTCTCTCATCTCTGGTAGCAATCAGGATTCCTTAGAGCTTCCTCTTATTTTCAAAGTGTGTGGCATTCCTGCTATTATGCTATCTAAGGGGGCCTGCCCAATGCAATGAGGTTGCTCATTTAAAAGCCGCACTGCCATGGGCACTTGTGCCCACCACCTCTTCCAATGGGAGACCAAGGCCTTCTCTTTTAGGAGTTCATTAAAGCATTCAGTCATTCCAGCTGCTTGAGGCCAGTAGAGAACATGCAACTGCCACTGTTTGTCACTGTCCTTAGCTCAGGTCTGTACGTGCTGGCTGGTAAAATGAGTACCTCTGTCACTTGCCACCACCAAGGGCCAATCATAGGTTGTTGACAACTGTTCAAGGGCAGCTACAGTATGTCCCCAGTCAGCCTGCATTACAGAGTAGGCAAAACCCAAACCTGTGGCTGCATCTACAGAATATAATGACCAGAGTCCCTGATCCATTGTTAGGGTTGTTAGTGTGTCAATATAGTCAACCTACTGTTCCTTAAAGGTTGAGTACCTCGGGGTACCTGTCCCAGGATTGTAGGAACCCTATGTCACTGTGTGTGGTGTTCTGCACATCAAGAACACTGCCACAGCTGGGTGTGGTGGTGCACGCTTGTAATCCTGGTACTTGGGAGGCGGAGACTGGAGGATCTGGGTTCGTAGCCAGCCTCAGCTACTTAGTGAGGCCCTCTGCAACTTCATGAGACCCGGTTTCAAAAATTAAAGGATAAAAAATAGGGCCGGGGGTGTAGCTTGGAAGTAGAATGTCCCTGGGTTCAATCCCCAATACCGCAAAAAAAAAAAAAAAAGAACACTGCCATACAGCATCTTATGCCTGAGCACATGTAAGAGGCAATCCCCATCACTGGGTTACAAGCCCATCGGTGCAGGTGCCTACATGGCCTAGCTTCTTGTGTAACCATGGTGCAACTGACAGGGGTTCTGGGGATTATAAGAAAGCCCAAACATTTGCTAAAGCATCAGCAGCAGCGTTACCAGGGGCCTGCCAAGCCCTATGCCCCAGAACATGATGTATAGTAGCTCCTTTCCAAAGGTCCCATTTCTACAGGTACTCCTGCATATCCTTGTCCCACATTGGGTGGTTTCCAATCAACCAATCTTGTGCTTCCCATCAGGCAGCCACAAGGTTATTCCTCAGTAGATTGCCCAGCTCTCTGTACAGACACGTAATGAACCAGTCTCCTTCATGAGAACTAACCAGACCGCCTGGAGCTCGGCCCATTAGCTGGAGGGTCTAGCACCGGTCTCATACCAAAATATTTCCATGGTGGGCTATAAAGTCACAGCTGCCCAAATGGGCAGCTGCCCATGACAGGAGTCATTAATATATCACACTTCCATGGGTATAAGGGCTTTTCCTTTCTCATATGAACTTGGGGCATCTCCAACTTCCATGGCTTCTGAGGAGGCTGTCGCTTGGTAGTACACTGGCCCCAACAGAGCTTTTCCTTCCTCAAAGGGACTTGGGGTTTCTCCCAATTCTGTGGGTTCCCAGGGAACAGTCACTCGGAACTGTACTTGCCATAGCAAAGTATAATACTGTTCAGACAAAAGGCTACTAGAAAACTGTGCTTGTTTCTTTAAGTATGAACCCTACTTTGTCAGAGTGGGCATTTGGGCTATCCCTCCCCAGGGGGCAGGGTCCAAATCCAGGACCTCAGCCATATTCAATAGGGTAGGTAGTATGAACCTTCACTGACCTAGTACCTGTAATACGTTCACAAGCTCACAGGGTAGAATATATGGCCACTAACTGTTTCTCAATGAGAGAGTAGTGAGCCTCTGTTCCTTTCTATAGCTGTGACCAAAATCCAATTGGGCTATTCCTAGTGCCTTGCTTCTATGACCTCCATACCAAACCTACATCACTCACTTTGACTGTTCGCAGGAAAGGAAGAGCAGGGTCTACTACCCACAGAGTTTGTGCCTGTGCCACCACCATCTTGGTGACAGTAAATGCAGTTTCCATTTCAGGGGTCCAATCACAGGTTGTCCCCTTATACAGACAAGATGTAAAAGGTGCATAAGCATAGCTAAGTGGGATATAAACATTTGTCAAAATCCTAAAAGGCCTAAATATGTCTGTACCTGAATAGTTCCAGCCAAGGATATGCTTGTATCTTATTGATCACTGCTTTGGTTCTCGCCTTTCTCTTTCCCAACCAGACAGATTCCAAGAATTTGATGGAATACCCAGGTCCCTGGACCTTGTCTTAGTTGACAGCCCACCACCCATTCCTGGAGAGTGGCTCGGAGGCTGAAAGCAGCTGCTTCTAACTCTGTAAGAGAATCAGAGGTTAGCATAATATCGTCAATGTAATGGTACAACTGTACAGCCTCAGGCTTCCACCAAAAGGTCAAACCCTGTGCCACCAGACCATGACACAGGTGCGACTATACAGTTATTCCTGTGGCAATACCAAAAAAATCCATTGCCACCCCTCCCAGGTAAAAGCAAACTGCTCTTGGCTTTCCCGGGAAACATCAATGGAGAAAAAGGCATTCAAGTCTAAAACATAATGGAACTGTCCCAGTTCATGTGACAGGCTATCCATCAATTCTGAAATGATGGGTACCGCTGCATGCAAGGGCTGTGTTACCTTATCTAGCTCCTGATAGTCCACTGTCATGGGCCAGGAACCTTCAGGTTTTCCACACTGGCCATGCAGGAGAGTTGAATGGGCTATGAGTCAGGTGAATTACACTTGCCTCTTCAGCTTTAGTATTGTTTGTCTGATTTCCTCATGCCACACTGGCAACTTATACTGCCACATATTCACAATCCTCATGGCTTGGGGGAGTAGTAAGGGAGTTGATGGGGATGTCCTATAGGTGCATGTGGACTTTACCACATGCACCTATAGCCAGAATTCTTCAAGAGTTGTCTGCACAATCAATCCCTGTAACATGTCCACCCTCAAGATGTACTCAGCTATGGGTGATATATACAAGTCATACTGCTTAGAAAGCAAATGTATGATTCCCAAAGTTGCCAGGGCACACTAAACTGTAATGAGATTGCCTCCATAACTCTATGGCCACCTTAGATCCAGTAAATTTGTCTGGATTGCTGAAAAGGAGGGTGCTGTCTGCTACTGCATTAACTAGTGCTGAACACATTGCACATTGCCATGGCGGGTGGGTGTCCAGTAATTAGTCAATTCTATGTATGGCCTCAGGTCAGTCAGTTCCCCCACTATCCCGGTACCCCAGCCAAGACCCTAGTCTGGAAGAATATCAGCTACATGTATTTCTCAACCCATTCCCTCAGTCCTTTTTGGAGGAAAAGTGGTGTACTTTTGATTTGGACGAAAATGCTGCCAGAGTGCCAGGAATACTTCTTTGGGCTCATTGTCTATCTTTTCTTCTGCCAATCCAGTACAGCCACAGTATCGGAACCACTGCGGCCCTGCGCAGCCCCGCTGAGCCCGCTGTAATCAAACTTCTGCGTCCAGGGCTCCCATGCTGGTCCTCCCCTGACTGAGCAGGCCTCCGTACCCCTGGAATCTGGGCCTCTGCTGCTGTTCCACCACGTCCAGCAGCTGCTGGGCATGGTCATACTAGGGTGGCTACAGGGATGGCCTCTCTCTGAACCTTAGTCCTGCCTTCCTGCAATCCATGCCAGCAGCCTCCTGGTGCACTACTGGGAAGTCTGGCCCTAGCACATCTAATGGCCTCCAGATCTCATCCAGCTGGGGACATATATCATCCCAATCTTCTGGTGGGGTTCATGCCACCAGATATTCTGCTACCAGGAACCACAGGGAGCCAGGGGCCACATTTCTTCCACCTTGAGTTGTTCCTTGGGGGCTGCTTTTCCAGAGGAGCTCTGGGGGCACTCACCTCATCCTGCTGACTATGCCAAGTGTCACAGGCCAGTTGTGGTTGCAGGGGAAGTTTCAGCAGTAGGATCCCCAGTGAGAAGAGAGCACATGGAGTCTCTATCTGGAGAACAACTGAAGCTTTATTTACAGACCTGTCCCTTAAATAGGGTTCTGGTCAAAATGGCACATTTCCACTCCCGTGTGAAATGTGCATGCATATTACATTTTGCCTAGTCATATTTATGTAACTATATACATATTGGCAGTTGTGAGAGATGAGTGCACATCTGTGGCTGTGCAGGCTGAGCAGGGTCATATCCTCACCTCTGGCCTTCACTTCCTCTGGGCTCCCACAATAGTAACTTTCATTGAGGACAGAGACCAACAATTAATGTGTCATAAAATAAATCCTTCTGTTTTGAGAAGTGTGTTGGTGAATTTCATAGTATCAAGTAAATATGTACATTCTAGTCCAAAGGACAAGCAATGTATTTCATAAAATGCCAACGTTTATAGAAAATGGTGCTTGCCTGTGTGTTGATTATGACTGAATGAGTGAATAAGTTAATGGTTTACTTGGATCAACAAAATATAATTATTTTCATAAATACTTAATTAAAATCAGTAAAGAAAATGCATTAGCCATAACTAATGTAAATTATAACCCAGATGTGAAAACACATTACAATGAATTATTACATGTCTCTTTTTGTTTCTTTATTCCCCCGTTACTAAATGATTAGTGACATCTATAATATCAATTTAATGAAAAGAACTGTGTTCCCTACATGGACTACATATCTCCAACATTTTAATATTTGTACTACGAAGTGACATTGTTTTTTTCCAGGCCAATTGAACAGTTTGGGGAAAATATCATGAACTGTTTTAAGGATTTTACAAATATTAACCAGAATTGCTAATTTTTTGTCACCAGTTTTATCATGATGGAGATATCAAAATAATTGAACTAAGAAAATCAGTAACAGTCAAAGTTTCAATTAAATCCTTCTCTCACACTTTATGAGAAGTCTAAGAATTATTATCATTCTGGGGGAATTATCATTCTAGGGGAATTTTTTTCAAGTCTTTTCTGGAATCATGTAGTTAGGTGGATGTTAATTTCATAATAGTAAAAATGAAACCAAAATGATTTACTTCCTTACCAGAATTACAATGTCTATTACTTCAACCTTACCATAAAGCTCCTGGACTAAATAAGCACAAAATTTGAAAGTACTGTCCCATCAGAGAGTCTGGAATTAATCTGCTACAGAAGGCCCAGGATTGAGTCTAGAGTGAATGCCCAGGTTCTCACATACTTTTCTAACCACAGTGATACAACACACTTGTATCACCCTTGTTCAGAGATGACATCAGTCATGTTCCTATAACCAGAACAATCTCTTTAGATATGGTAACAGCAAAATTATGCTTCCCTTTCTAGAGCGTGGCTTCTTGGATTGCTGGTCTTCTAAATTGGGGAGCATATTGACAGTCAATTGATATTTGAATTCCAGTTTTGCCTGGACTTATCTTTCTCTCCTCTACCTACTGGACTTAGTGAACACCCAGCATGTGTTATTACTGGGTTCACATAGGTTATTAAAATTCACCTAGAATGGTTAATTTTATGGCAAGCTGCTGTGGTGGATAGAGTACTACATTCTGAAAACCCGAGTTACAATATTATATCTATGATTTGTTGTCTGAATAAACATATCATGCTATTGAAACACTGAACCACCATTTCCTCATGTTTAAATAATAATCTGTTAAAAGTTTGTTTTACAGATTAAATAATATATCATATATGAGTTGTCCTTTGTAACAAAGCATTCACTCTTTTCTTTATATTTGGCAAAGATATATCAAGTGCTCACAACAGATGAAGGCACAACATTAATGCTTAGAAATGAAGTGACATGATTACAACCCAAAGAGTTGAAAAGGGAGCAGAGTGTCAGCAGTTATTACCAGTAATCCTAGTAGTAGCTTTTGTAGTAACTGTAGGCCATTGCCTGACCTTTGGCTTCTTCAGCCACACTGTACAAACACCCACTAATCATGTGCAATAGCATCAACCTCAGGTAGAGAGGCCTTGTGAAAAGTTATAGCATGACTTTTTTCTAAAACGCTACTTGAGCCGGACGTGGTGGCGCACGCACGCTTGTAATCCCAGTACTTTGGGAGGCGGAGACCGGAGGATCCTGGTTCGCGGCCAGCCTCAGCGCTCTCTCTCTCTCTCTCTCTTCCTGTCTCTCTCTCTACTTAGTGAGGCCCTCCGCAACTTTGTGAGACCCGGTTTCAAAGTAAAGTATAAAAAAAATAGGGCCGGGGGTGTAGTGCAGAGGTAGAACGCCCCTGGGTTCAATCCCTGGTACCGCAAAAAAAAAAAAAAAAAAGCTACTTGATCTTGGACAATATTCTACAATGATAATATACACCAATTTTCTTTGGCAGGCCTAATTGAAGTAAGAAAAGAAAAACACAAGAGTAAAACATAGGGTTTCGAAGCCAGAAGATGTTTAAGAATGCAAATGAATTTTTAAGTGGTTTTAAATTTGATAGCTGGCCTCATATATTATGAGAGTTTTAGACTGTACATAACAGTATGTAGCTTATATATATACACATATATAGGTATGCTATATATATCATATATATTTTTAAAATATATATATTTTGAAAACAGTGCCCCAGAAAAGTACACACATACACACACACACACACACACACACACACACACACACACACACATTCTATTTTTCTTATATTCTGATGTTAGTCTTGTCCGAAGTACTCTCATGTGTAATTTAAGCAGGAAATTTATCTTTGGAAATCACACATGATAGAAGAAAACATGCACTACTATTGAAAGGATTCCTCAAGGGGCTAATGGTTGAGTTACTCAATCCCTGTACTCTTGGTGTTTGTGGTAGTGTTTGATGGCAAGAAAGGAGTTATGATTTTCACTTTTGCGTGATCTATGACTTTTGGGTGGGAGATTTACACAGCCTCTTTGGTGTCATGAAAAGCTCCCTCCTGCAATTCTGTCTAGGCGTTTGATACACTGAAAGAAGGTCAGTCCCTAAGGGTATCATTGAGGCTTATGATGTAGGCCTGAACATGATCAAATGCAACATTTCAGGAGGCTTGAGGATTTCTTTTGAGGCTGCTTGTATTGAATGACTCTCCTATTTTCTCCCTTAGGTTCAATATTTTAACTCCACTCTCTTGAGGAATAGTTGTATGCCAAGCACAGCGCAGCATGCAAAAATAATGAATTGGGAAAGTATAGAAAGTGTATTGTATTATTTTTTTTACATTCCTGCCTTGTTCACTGCTATATTTTCCATATTTTAAATTAACACTATTAAAATTTATTGCCAAGATTAATTACACATGTTTTATGGCCTTCATAATAAATGACAATTTCAAAAGAGTTACAAGATGCATATATATATATATATATAATCAGGCCACATTTATTGATGGTATTGTTTGACTTGAACTTTTTCTTTCATAGTATCCAGTTTCTATTAGCCAGGCCAACTCCGACTTTTCTTCCTTATCTGCCCCTGGAATCCTGTCTCCTAGGGACCTATGTTATCTCTCCTTCTACCTAGTTTGGGTTGTGTGACTGTCTTCTATTTTCCTCGAGTGCCCCAGTCCACATTCACATCATTTATTCTTCCACATGTTTGTACTACAAATACATATTGAATGCTTGCAATGTCTGAGAACATTCTCTATCACAATGACTTGTTTATAATGGCATCCTAAACCAACTTATAAGCATCTTAAAAGCAGATATCAGGTCTGATTTGTCTTTTATTCCCCAGGTACCATCCCTGATCTATAAACAGTAGATACTTAAAATACTTGTTATCAGGATTCAATGATAGAAGCTGTGAGTTAGTTTTACCCAAACTAGTGAGAGGGGTAAGTGAATCAGTACACTGTGCAGTACTGTTAAATCATTTGAATATTATGATTTGTAAATATGGTTGCATTGAAAATTGTCCTTTGCATTTTCTCTGGATAGGAAACCTACTCACCACAGAAAGTTAAAGGTAAATTTATAAGCTACTAAATGAAAATTTTAAAGTCAGAAGGCTCAAACCAGCAATTGAACAATATACTCCTTAGACTATATTTTGCTTGACGGTTTAATAGATTCACACAGTGTTTTAAAGGACATAAAACCAGGCTCCTGTTCTGCTTACATAAGCATGAAAACATCTTACGATGACTGTCTTATAGTCTGCATATGCTAAAGTTATATGCCCAGCGGTGTTTGAGTTTGGGACCCTTTCACTATAGCTTACAAAATACTGCTCTGCTTAAAACCTATTGCTTTCTCAGCCTGTCTAGTCAACTGCAATGTGATTGACTGGTTTGACAGCAACCTGGCTATCCAAAAGAGGCTTTCATATCAATTTTAGAGATAATTTCTCAGTTAAAAAATCTCTTCACGAGCCAGGCATGGTGGCGCACGCTTGTAATCCCAGTACTTTGGGAGGCGGAGACCAGAGGATCCGTGTTCGCGGCCAGCCTCAGTGCTCTCTCTTTCTCTCTCTCTCTCCCTGTCTCTCTCTCTCTCTCTCTCTCTCTCTCTCTCTACCTAGCGAGGCCCTCCGCAACTTCGTGAGACCCCGTTTCAAAATAAAGTATAAAAAAATAGGGCCGGGGGTATAGCGCGGAGGTAGAACACCCCAGGGTTCAATCCCCAGTACCGCAAAAAAAAATCTCTTCACAATGAAAAATTAATTGCTAAAATATTTCTTATCAGTGTATTTCTTAAGACATTTCTTATCATAAGAACATACTTACACACAGACATATATATGTGAATTATATATATAATTATATATATAATTCACATATATATAATATATATATATATTATATATATATATATAAACATGTAGATATATGATGCCCTGTCTCATTATCTCATGATCTTTTGTCTACTCTCAGTCTTCCATATTCACAACAGAGGACCCTCTTAAATCCATGAAATAAATCAAATTATATGAAAATAGTATCTTATTCCAGTTCAAAGATCAAGTAATATATAATATATGATATATAATAATATATAATATGTGTGTGTGTGTGTGTGTGTGTGTGTGTACACATGAAAATAGAAAATGTCATTCCTAAGAAAAGCAAGTGCCGGGCGTGGTGGTGCACGCTTGTAATCCCAGCACTTTGAGAGGTGGGGACCGGAGGATCCAGGTTCGCGTCCAGCCTCAGCTCTCTCTCTCTCTCTCTACTTAGTGAGGCCCTCCGCAACTTCGTGAGACCCGGTTTCAAAATAAAGTATAAAAAATAGGGACGGGGGTGTAGCACGGAGGTAGAATGCCCCTGGGTTCAATCCCCGGTACCTCAAAAAAAAAAAAAAAAAGAAAAGCAAATTTGCCCTCTGAATAAAAATTCTGAGGGGTAGAATAATTTTACTAATTAACAACTAAGATGTTGAAAGAGGCTGAAGGAGTCGAGGTTTTATTGAAATGATTTTAGATGACATGGTGAAGAGTGTGGGCTTGGTCTTGCCGCATAGCCAGCTGAAAATGGTTTGTGTGTATTTGTGTTTTAAATACTGAAAAATAATTTGTTTTACTAAGAGAGATGACAACATTGTGAAGGATAAATTTGAATAGGAATAGACTAAAGTACACAAATGAAAAAGAAGTTGCAGTAACTGCAGGGTTAAATATTGTCAGTAGAATCAAAACAAATAGGTTGGATTTGAGGGACCATTTCTTTCCAGATAAAAATTTAAAACTTGCAGATTTAAGGTTCTTTTTACAGAAGTCTATTTTGAAAGAAAAATTTTCAAACCTTGGTTTTCCTTGGTTTTCTTAACAATGTTTATGGGTTCTTTCTTTTTTTCTTTCTTCCTTCCTTCCTTCCTTCCTTCCTTCCTTCCTTTCTTTCTTTCTTTCTTTCTTTCTTTCTTTTTCTTTCTTCTTTCTTTCATTTGTCTTTTACAGTACTAGGAATTGAACCCAGGGCCTTGCACATGCTAGGCATATGCTCTATCACTGAGCTACAACACCAGCCCTGTTAATAAATTTAAAAACATATTTAGATTTCTATTTGGTTATCTGAATATGCTAGAGGTAGTTACCAGATTAGTTTTTTTAAACATTGAAATATTTATGATTCAATGGTAAAGTATAAGTTATTTAAAAAACATATGGTTCTTCCCATTTAAAGAATGGTATCTCTGGGGGGGACATTATTTTTGGTTATAATACCTTTTATTTATATGAATTGGTTTCAACAACAAATAGCATCACTTTTTTCTAGATCCAAGCTCTGTGCATATTGCAGTGAACAGGAAAGTCCCTTCCCTTATGTAGCTGACCTTTCAGGTAAATTCTTATTATTAACTTCTAATTTGTTATCTTGGATTTTCACTACAAATTAAGAACTCCACTCCCATGGTATTTGGATGGGAAGGTGGCATCAAGCAAAACTAAATAATTGAAAACTGTTTCAACACACTCTCACTATAATGACATTCTCAATGTGCAGGCATTAGAAGAACAAATGTGAAAGCCAGACATGGTGGTGTACACCTGTAATCCCAGTACTTGGAAGGCTGAGACGTAAGGATCGCAGGTTGGAGGTCAGCCCTAACATTTTAGGGAGAACCTTAGCCGCTTAGAAAGGCACTCTTTCAAAATAAAATAATAACAAGGGCTAGAAGGGTAGCTTGGAAGCATAATGCCCCTAGGTTCAAGCCCTAGTACAGAAAAAAAAAGAAGAAAAGAAAAGTCCATGGCCCTCAACAATATGCAAATGTACTTATCAATATTTATTATCAATATTTAATTGACCATACTGAGTTTAAGTGATTTAAATATTACCCAGTCTTTGGGGAAATAGCTTTGAATTTTCTTTTTTTTATTTTTACAAAACAGTTGTTTACTTAAAAAGTTATAGCAAATGAATAGGTTTATTTATATTTACTTAATTGGAGATTTATGGTGTGTATGTTTATCTCACCAACATGAAAAGATCTGAATATTAAAATTATTGTGATGATTTAACTCTTAACCACTCTTTGTTGGGTGAACTTATTGTCTGTGTAGTATGATGTATGAGTGACTTATTTCATAACCTTCTGAGTGTTAAGTTTTGGATTGTTTTTAATTAGCATTTTAATTGCTCATCAAAGTAATTGAAGACAGAGTCTGAAAGTGGAACATTAGCTAATCCCTTTGGTACCCATCAATACTGCGTTTTCCCAAGGTCAAATATCTTTCAGTAGTACTAATGAAACCTTTGCTTTTTGCTCTCTGAGACATGGTAGGACAATACTGGGGCATGCATCTTTGAGAACAGAGGCTATTTCTTTGGTTTATCAAGACAAAGGAGGAGTTGATCATTTTATAATTTTAAGAAGGTAGAAAACTGGAATATCCCTTGTGATCAATGTTATGCCAGATTAAACATTTGCTATGTATAGCTGAGATGTGAACTTGTTAGATAAATTTAGAGCATCTGTGGGCAAGAAAGAGATATTTGACATGATTTATACATTTTTAATATGTTTTTATTGGTGCATTGTAGTCTCACATCACAATGAGTATCAGTTTGGTGTTAACATACATGCACACAGCTCTTGGTGTCCCTCCCCCCCGCCTCCCCCCCACATATAGCACTGAGAATGATGTTGGTGTAATCTCATATATACACATTGTTTATGACAGTAATTCCATAGATTCACTTCTTTCTTGCCCTTCCCCTTCCCTTGTACCCCTTCC
>PVJS01036580.1:0-20351 GCA_004027185.1 Glis glis | reverse complement strand
TTGTTTTTTTTTTTTTTTTTTTTTGTGGTACTGGAGATTGAACCCAGGGGCATTCTACCTCTGAGCTACACCCCCAGCCCTTTTATATTTTTATTTTGAAACAGGGTCTCACTAAGTTATGGAGGGCCTCACTAAGTAGCTGAGGCTGGCCATGAACCTGTGATCCTATCTCAGCCTCCCAAGTACTGGGATTACAAGTGTGCACCACCACACCCATAAGCCGGCACTCTTACCATTGAGTTACATCCCCAGGCCTCAAAAGGGAAAATAGCAAAACTTCTTAAAACTTAAGACCTCTCCAACTTCTGAATAAGTAAGGGCACCATTCTATTTACACTTCAGTAGAAATTTTCATGGGCCTTTTTTTTTTCTAAGACAGGGTGATGTCCAGGCTGTGATGTCTAGGCTGGTCACAAATCTTGGGCTCAAGTGATCCTCTCCTGCCTCAGCCTCCCAAGTGGTTGTAACTCTAGGTGCACACCCATGTGCCCAGCTAATGCCTTCTTAATTAAAGTAAATAATATGCTGTATCTAAGTACTACCACTAGTGATGAATGATACTACTCAAAATGTGGTAAACTTATCAAATACCCCGCTATTTCCATCTTTCACTGTCCTCCCTGTCAACCATATAGCTATGAATTAGAATTCTAACTATTTTCATATAGCTATAAACTTAAAATTCTGTAACTATATTATTTAAAATAAGTCTGTAACTATATTATTTAAAATAAAACTGCTTCTTGCCTGGGACACTAAAAAGATGTTATAGAGAAATATTCACATTATAATCACTAGTGCAAAGTTGTAGTTTTTTACTAGCCAAGAATGCACAATGTTGCTTTCTGGTAGCTGCCCTTACCAAAACGTCTATACCAGAATGGGAGAAACAGACAGGAAGATCCTCTATGAAGCCAACAACGTTGTAACTCCTAAAACAATTGCATCTCTGTTGGTCCCAACACTCTCTGGGACACTACCTTTCAGATACTGATAGAGCAGCCTTGGTAAACTACAGAGACACAATGAAGAAGCACAGGAAGCACAGAATAAACAGAGATCTCATCTACCCCTTCAAGGAAGAAAAAAAGAGGAAAATGTTTATATTCAATATTTGGCAGCAAAAACTCAAAAGAATAGTTTTTTGTTGTTGTTGTTGCTGGTTGGTTGATTTGTAAATAGGGTCTAAGTTGCTGAGGCTGGTCAAACCTGTCATCCTCCTGTCTCAGCCTCCCAAGAACTGGGATTACAGGTGTGCACCATCATACTCAGAAAAATAGTCTTAATAACTCAAAGTTAAGCAAAAGAGCCATATAATCATCACAAACTTTCAAAACAACAATTCTTGCTGACTATTCATTTTTACCTTTCTGAACTATTAAAACCTATTACTCTCATTGGAAGGGTATCAAAACTGTAAGACCCTAACATTAAGAAATACTGAATCACTGTAATATTGTGGAATTCATATTACTAACCTGCAAAAGCTCGCGCTTCATCTGTAGGAACTGCCCTGAGATGACGTAGATCACTTTTATTGCCCACAAGCATGATCACAATGTTACTATCAGCATGATCTCTCAGTTCTTTCAGCCATCGCTCTACATTTTCATATGTGAGATGTTTAGCAATGTCATAAACCAATAAGGCACCTACAGCTCCACGATAGTATCTGAAAACAGAAACATAAATGTAACTATCAGAATATAACCACAAGATGGAAGTGAATACCAGGAAGAACTCAAGATATGGATTATATATCTTTAAAAACATGCTTATAAAGCCTGGCTATAAAGCCAGGCGTGATGGCACATGCTTGTAATCCCAGTACTTTGGGAGGCGGAGACCAGAGGATCCGGGTTCGCGGCCAGCCTCAGCTCTCTCTCTCTCAAGTCTCTCTACCTAGTGAGGCCCTCCGCAACTTCGTGAGACCTGGTTTCAAAATAAAGTATAAAAAAATAGGGCCGGGGGTGTAGTGCGGAGGTAGAACGCCCCTGGGTTCAATCCCCGGTACCGCAAAAAAAAAAAAAAAACATGCTTATAAATAAATTTCTAAGAATTCCTGTTTTGTTTTGTGCTTTTTCTGGTAGTACTGGAGATTGAACCCAGGGGCATTCTACCTCCAAGCTACACCTCCAGCCCTTTTTTATTTTGATATAGGGTCTTGCTAGGTTGCTGAGAATCTTGCTATGTTGCTGCGGCTGGCAGTGCTCAAACCTGCAGTCCTCCTGTCTCAGCCTCCCAGGTACTAGGATTATAGGCATGTGCCACCACACCCGGCTTGGAATTCTTAAAAGAAAAAAAAAGTACAGCATTCCCAACATGTATGCTGGATCACTTCCACCGTTTAAGTTATCTATGGTCAACCACAGTCCAAAAATAGTAAATGAAGAAATAAACAATCTATAAATTTTAAATTGATACTGTTGTAAGTAGTGTGATAAAATCTCTCACAGTCCCACTCCATCCAGGCCAGGACATGACTTACCCCTTTGCCAACATATCTACAATGTATAAACTACCCACCAGTTAGTCACTTAGGCCTCTCAGTTATCAGATCAGCTGTCATGCTATCATAGTGCTTGTGTTCAAGTAACCCTTATGTGAAATAATGGCCTCAAAAAGCAAGGGTAGTGATTCTGGCAATTTGGATATGCCAAAGAAAAGCTATAGAGTATTTCTATTAAGTGAAAAGATAAAGGGTTCAGTACTATGCCTGGTTTCAGGCATCTATAAGGATCTTGGAATATATCCCCTGAGGTGAATGGAGAACTGTTACACCTCTTCCAATACCAAGTCAGCTAATTCACTAAATGGCAACCTATTTCAAAGAACTTAAAAACTCTTGAGACTTACGCTGATGTTATAGCGCGGTACCGCTCTTGCCCTGCTGTGTCCCATATCTGTGCCTTTATTGTTTTCCCATCAACCTGGATGCTTCTTGTTGCAAACTCTACTCCAATGGTGCTCTTGCTTTCCAGATTAAACTCATTTCGAGTAAATCGAGACAGGAGATTACTCTTTCCAACCCCAGAATCTCCAATAAGGACAACTGAAAAGACAAATTGTCAGATTAATGAGGCAAACACATTCAAATACCATCATACTTTCAACAGAATGAAGTTTGGCTTCAGAGTAAATAAAGCAAAATATATAGAGCATCTGATTTTTAAAAAGGGATGGGTGCAGGGTATTGAATAGCCCATTCTCTTAACCTATCACCAATTGATAAAACCAGTTATCTTTTTAATCTGTTCCTATCTGCATAATGAGTTCCACACATCATTTGCTTAGCACAGACATAGTACCCTGTCTTAAACACAAATTTTTATGTGTTTTTCCTGCAGTGCTGGTGATGGGTCAAACCCAGGGCCTCACACATGCCAGGCAATCACTCTACGGCTGAGCTACACACCCAGCCCTTAAAAACACAATTTTAATCACAACACATAGCACGCTAGGCACTGCTGAAAGGCATTATCAATATAATACCAACCTTACTACCTTAGACAGTAATAACCTAAAGGATAAGTCTTAAACTAAATGAATGTTTTATGGTATTAAAATGTATCAGATATGAAGCCAAGTGTGATGGTACACTCCTGTAATCCCAGTACTTGAGAGGCTGAGAAAGGAGGATCACAGGTTAGCAGCCAGACTTAGCAACTAATCAAAGCCTCCAGTAACTCAGCAAGACCCTGTTTCAAAATAAAAAATAAAACAGGGTTGGAGGTGTAGCTCAGATATATAACGCCCATGAGTTCAATCCCCAGTAACACACAAAAAAAGTATCAGGCATGAATAAAGTATGCTAGTGAATAGGGTGGGAGAGAATGAACATGTTCTACTTAGCTTCATCAAAGACTGATTGTGATGTGAGGAATGACATCTATGCAAGATGAAATACTTAAAATATAAGGTATCAGGTTTACAAACGTTGTTGCTTAGATAACCCCTCCCCCTTCCAAGAAAGCCCCATCTCACTAAGAATAAACAGAGGCCCTAGGAAGTTAATAATTCTGATATACTACAAGTCAAAGCCAGAGCAAGGAGAGCATATACTTTCACTTATAACTTGATGAGTTTTCTAAAAACAGGCTTTGGCCAGATGTGGTGGTGCACACCTATAATCCTAGTACTAGTACTTGGGAGGCTGAGACGAGGATCACAGGTTCAAGGCCAGCCCCACAACTTAGTAAGACCCTGTTTCACAGAAAAATAAATAAAATAGGGCTGGCGGGTATAGCTCAGAGGTAGAATGTCCCTGGGTTCAATCACCAGTACAACAAAAAAAAAAATTTTTAAAGGCTCTGATTAGATGAATTTACTTCTATAGGAGGCAATTTATTTACTAAATAACTTTTTCACCCAAAGTGATAATTACACTGAAGAATTTCAAAAACAGAGCTGGGTACAGTGGCACACACTAGTAATCCCAGCAACTCAGAGGCTGAGGCAGGTGGATCACAAGTTGGAGGCCAGCCTCAGCAACTTAGCAAGACCCTGTCTCAAAATAAAAAATTAAAAGGGCTAGGGATGTAGTTCAGCAGTACAGCACCCCCAACCCCCACTCATCCTGAAAAGAAAAAAGAAAAAAAGAATTTCAAAAACAATGGGACTGGCACAAGCCTATAATCCCAGCTACTCTGGAGGCTAAGGCAGCAGGATCAAAAGCTGGAGGACAACCTCGACAATTTAGCAAAACCCTGTCTCAAACTAAAAACTATAAAAGGTTGAGGGTGGGGTGGAGCTGCGGGATGTAGCTTACTGGGAGAGTGCCACTGGGTTCAATCCCCGGTATCTACACAGAATAAACTAATTTAAAAGGCAAGTGTTTTAAAGCATTTTCTGCGTGAATGAATGAGGTTTACAGAATCTGAGATTAACATTTTTTCCTTTGTAAAATTTTTATTGATATTTCGAAAATCATTATATTACCAGGCATGATAGTGCAGGCCTGTAATCCCAGTACTGGGGAGGCTGAGACAGAAGGATCACAGGTTCAAGGCCAGCCTCAGCAACTCAGTGAGACCCTGTTTCAAAATAAAAAATAAAAAGGGTTGGGGATGTAGCTCAGAGGTAGAGTGCCCCTGGGTTCAATCCCCAGTAGAAAGGAAGGGAAGGAGGGAAAGACGGAGGGAACATCTATTCCTACTGTTGACTACTAATGTTTCTTATTATCTAAACTAGACACCAGGACTAGAAAATCAAACATGCAAGAATAAGCCTAAGGAATAAGACCATGCCTTACTCAGGAGACTGAGATTTGGTGGTACGGGTAGAGAGGTAAAAAACTGTAAAGAGGGAGGTAAAAATTTGTAAGAGCTTCCTGCACTCTGGCCAGAGGAAAAGAGAATCCATATGCATTTCTTCCTTGGCACAGGACAAATAAAAGTGGGCTCTGGACAATCTTGGAGAAAGTTCATTATCAAATACATATCTTTCTGGCTTCTTCTATCAGCTGATTCAGCAAGAAATCACCCAGGCAGAAGTGACTGCATACAGTACAAAGAATAGTTATTTCTAACTATATAGTCAGAGGATGCCAAAGGTGCTGTGGCAAACACAGATATATTATTAAATGCTTTCATTTGGATACCAGGGAAGAAGATGTCAAGGTCATGAAAACAATGTTCAAAAACAATGCACTCTAAATTTTACAGGATGGTGAGTTGATAGGTTAGTTTCCAAGGTTCACCATTCTGGATGTGAAGTCAAATCCCAGTTTCAGTAACAGAGTCTACCTATTAACAGGATACAGTCGCTGGTGCTTCTGAATACAAGAGGCTGGAAGTTCTGCTTAGGAAATCTTCGAATCAATTCTAGTCCCACACAAGTACTGAGGTATAAAATACTAACTTGAGGTGTGAACAGAAACGGGAAAAACCAAAAAATTAGAACATTTCTATTTCAAGGCACTCCCATATCAATACGTAATTCATGAGCCAGTCACACAGTTTAAGTCAAAATACACATAAACCAAACATCTAGAATAACACCACCTTTGAAATATTAACAAAACAAAACATCTCAAAGAACACTCTTCATCTCTCACAAAAACTCCAGCACTTTCAAGTTTTGGCTTCCTTCCTTTTGACCTCCACTTTTAACTAGATTAAATTCATTATCTCACCAACCTCAAATCTTTATGCTGCTATAAAGATGGAGAGGGAATTTTTTTTTCTTGTGTAACCAACTAATTTTAACATTGTAAAAAATTGCACCCATCTGAAAATAACCCAAAACTCATAAGTGCTTATAGTTAACTCAACTACACAGGGACAAGACTGACAAAATTAAGACTAGCAACCTGTTAAATGATATCTTAAATGACAACAGAATACAATGGTTCTGTAAGATTAGTCTTGCGAAAAAGTTGCTGAGAAGTTACACAATAGCTGCTTCTAAGCTGGGTATGGTGGCGCACACTTGTAATCCCAGTACTTGGGAGGCGGAGACAGGAGGATCACAGGTTCGCAGCCAGCCTCAGCTATTTAGTGAGGCCCTCCACAACTTAGTGAGAAGCTGTTTCAAAATAAAGAATAAAAAATAGGGCTGGGGGTGTAGCTCGGGGGTTGAATGCCCCTGGGTTCAATCCCCAGTACCGCAAAAAAAAAAAAAAAGCTGCTTCTATTCCACTACCAAATGAGAAAACAGAACAGGTATGATCACATTTAGGCTCACTAGATAGATGGAATGAAATGGAATAAATTACCTATGCAACATAGAGAATTTTCTGGCTGTGGTTTTTAAAAGAAATAAAAAATAAAACAAAACTTTACAGACCTTTCCGCATGGACTCAAATTTAAATGTTATAATCAAAATAGTTTTTCTCATTAAGATGACAACATTTAATTACATTCATTTTTCTGGTGGTGCTGGGGGTCTAGGGGCTACATTCCTAGCCCTATTTTTTTTTGAAACAGGATCTCCCTAGGTTGGTGAAAGTCTCATTAAATTGCTGAGGCTGGTTTCAAACCTGCGATCCTCCTGTCTTGGCTTCCCAAATACTGGGATTACAAACCTGTGCCACCGCGCCCAGCTTAATTGCTCTTTTTTGTGAGTGTGTATGGTACTGGGAATTGAACCCAGAGGCCTTCTACCTCCGAGCTATACCCCTAGCCCTATTTTTTTATTCTTTATTTTGAAACAGGGTCTCACTAAGTTGCAGAGGGCTTCACTAAGTAGCTGAGGCTGGCCGTGAACCCGGATCCTCCTGTCTCAGCCTCCCAAGTACTGGGATTACAAGGGTGTGCCACCATGCCTGGCTCCGATTTTATTTCTTATTTGGAAATAGGGTCTCACTAGGTTGCAGAGGGCCTCACTAAATTACTGAGGCTGCCCTAGAACTTGCAATCCTTCTGTCTCAGCCTCCCAAGTACTAGGATTACAAGAGCTCGCCACCACACCTGGCTTAACTGCTCTTTTAAAATGTAAGAAGCTATATGATCACATCCTACAATACAAGAAAGAAATTTGTAAAAAAGGAATTTGTAAAGGTAAGAAACTATATGATCACTTCCTACAAGAAAGAATTTCTATGTTGCTCATAACTAGTATCTGAGGTTAAAAGTATTTTCATTTAAGCATTTTACAATTATAAGCCGTCTATATAACACATACATACTAAAACCTAAATGTAAGGTAAATAACTGCATCTATGCACTAAACATTGTTAAAATTCCTAACATAGTGTGATAATTTTTTTTTTTTGCAGTACTGGGAATTGAACCCAGGGGCATTCTACCTCCAAACTACACCCCAAGCCCTATTTTATTCTTTATTTTGAAACAGGGTCTTACTAAATTGTAGAAGGCCTTAATAAGTTGCTCAGGCTAGACACGAACCTGCAATCCTCCTATCTCGACTTCCCAAGTATTGGGACTACAAGCACGTGGCACCACACCCGGCCTAGTCTGATAATATTTATCTCCACTTGGTTCACCTCATCAGCTGAATTTTAACAACATTTCTAATACCTAATACTAAATTTGTTATGTATAGCCAGTCATGGTGGCACACACTTGGAATCCCAGTACTTGGGAGGCTGAGATAGGAGGATCTCTGGTTCACCGCCAGCCTCAGCTACTTAGTGAGGCCTCTGCAACTATTTCTTTACAGTTCTGTAAATAAATAAATAAATAAATAAATAAATAAATAAATGGAAATAAATACATTTGTTATGTATATACCTTTACTAACAGACTGCTAAATACCATGCAAACAGAATATACAAATTATCCATTATTTAATAAGAATTTTCACCTCTTTGACTACAGTTTTATAATTCTTCTTCTTTCCTTTCTTTTTTGTTTTTGCAGTACTGGGGATTGAACCCAGGGGCATTTTACCTCTGAGATACACCCCCAGTCCTATCTTTTTATTCTTTATTTTGAAACAGGGTCTCACTAAGTTGCGGAGGGCCTCATCAAGTGGCTGAGGCTGGTGGTGAATCCAAATCCTCTGTCTCAGCCACCCAAGTACTGGCATTGCTCAGCCTCCCAAGTACTGGGCGTGCTACCACGCCCGGCTCAGATTTATAATTTTTCTGATAAATTAACTTACTTGACTAAAATTTAATTCATTACATCATATATAGCATATCAGAGCCAGGCACGATGGCACATGCCTGAAATCGCAGTACTTGGGACAGTATTTGGGACTTGAGACAGGAGGATCACAGGTTTGAGGCCAGCTTTAGCACCTTAGCAAGACCCTATTTCAAAATAAAAAAAAAAAAATTAAAAGGACTGGGGATATAGCTCAGTGGTAGAACGCACCTGGGTTCAAGTCCCAGTTATATGATAACTCTAAAAGTTATCAACTGAAAGAACTGATCATTTTCATACTGGTTTTCATAAACTTGGAGATATTTCTACTCTCTCAACTCTATTCACAGTCCAACCTCACCAAAGTCTTAAAATGCATTCAATAAGGCTGAAGTCTAGACAAGTTTTTCCAGATTCAGCAGAATCCAAGTTACTCAACCAAATGTTGTGAAAGAAAAACTACTAAGATGCAAAACAGCAATGTCCCTATGATCATTTCTACTGACATTCAGCTGATGGTTAATTACTACTGACCTTCAATGAAATTGAAAAGAAAATGTCCTAAACAGCAGTACCCAGTGGTTTTCAGATAATGTGACTTCGACGGGATTGGTGTCCACAACACGATTTGTAAACAGGAGCTATGACTGATGCTTACCTCATTGGTGTCCCACAGGGCCTTAACCACGTTGTATGTAAGTACTTATAGAAGAATTAAAGTTTTTAAAATAAAAATTCAAGTTTAAGAAAAATGAAACTAATCCCACTGCCACAGCCAGAAGTCTCACTACAAAGCCTCACTATAGAGCTTAACTAAAGATCCATGTTGGACGAGGGTGTAGCTCAATGGTAGAGCACTTACTCACCTACCAGGATCCTCCTGTCTCAGCCTCCCAAGTACTGGGATTACAAGTGTGCGCCACCACGCTCGGCTTTTACCTTCTAAATATTCTGGGTTAGACCACTAGCACCACGGGGGGGAGGGGGGAGATTAATGTTCAAAAATATATAATTTAGCCAGGCATGGTGGCGCACGCTTGTAATCCCAATACTTGGGAGGCAGAGACCGGAGGATCCGGGTTCACGGCCAGCCTCAGCTACTTAGTGAGGCCCTCCGCAACCTCATGAGACCCAGTTTCAAAATAAAGTATAAAAAATAGGGCTGGGGGTGTAGGTCGGAGGTAGAACGCCCCTGGGTTCCACCCCCGGTACCGCAAAAAGAAATATATATATATATATATATATATAAATTTAGAAAAATTGTCCTGCTCTTCCCACATTACATTTGCATTTAGACCACTACATTCCATACTAATAAAAATATCCCCAGGCTAGACATAGTGGCCCATGCTTGTAATCCCAGTACTTGAGAGGCTGAGACAGGAGGATCACAGGTTCAAGGCCAGCCTCAGCAACTTAGTGAGACCCTGTTTCAAAATAAAGAACAAAAAATAGGGCTAGGGGTGTAGCTCGGAAATAGAATGTCCCTGGGTTCAATCCCCAGTACCGCAAAAAAAAAAAAAATATATATATATATATGTATGTATGTATGTTTGTATGTATGTATCCCAGCTGAGCATGGTGGTGTACGGTTATAATCCTAGTACTTAGGAGGCTGAGACAGAAGGATCCCAGGTTTGTGGCCAGCCTCAAAAACTTAGCAAGGCCCTCCAAAATTTAGTGAGAACCTGTTTCAAAATAAAAAAATAAAATAGGGCTGGGTGTGTAGCTCAGAGGTACAATGACCCTGAGTTCAATCCCTAGTACCCCCCCCACACACACACAACAAAAAAAAATCCCTTCATTTTCAACTGATTAGGGTTACAAAATAACTCCAATTCCTTTAACTATTAAACATTCTAGATAAGCCTTCTTCGAAGTAGATAGCTGCAGTTCATCTTAGTAAATAAACCTCTGTAGAAATCTCTTTAAAATTATTTTGCTTCATTTTAAATAATTGTATAATAAGAAATTGTCTAAGTAATCAGCTCTAAAGTAAAAAAAAAAAAGTGACTCATATCCTGTAGGAGCTTAAAGAAAGTGGAAATTCTTCTCAGCAGAATTTTGTAAACCCCCTATCTTAAGCAGCAAAATGTTCAACAAATGAACCTATAACCCATGTAAACTTAATACTTGAGAAGTTTCTTAGTTTTATATTTCTTTACTAATACTTAAATGCTCTTATAATTTACAAAGATTTAAGGTTTAAAAACCTGACAAGAACCACAGTAACTTCTTTCACATTGTTACCATGATCTAGTCCTCATAGGCACTACAATTTTACAGTCTCATTTCTTCCTCACAATAGTCCTCAGAGGCGGGTATTACACTATTTCCTTTTTATTGATGATTAACTGAGGCTCAAAAAATGTTAATTTCCCCAAGGTCACAAAAACAAATTCAAGACCTGAGTCAGCATTTGAACCCAGGTGTGATTCCAAAGCACTGTGCTCTCATTGTTAGGATGGTCTTGTCTCAAATTAAATTAAAATTCCTTAAACTAACCCAGGATAATGAACATTCCTAGGGAAAAACAAGCAAGCAACTTTCTATAACCAACATCCAAGTTCCAAAACAAACAGGAGAAATACTAATAGTCTATCTTGTTCTTAATTACTTCAAAGGACTCTAGCTGCCCCTGCCATTATATAGAATTTTAAAAACCAAACCTCCCTTTAATGACTAAACCCCAAAGTCTCCAAGGATTTAAGTAGTTTAACATCACTCAGATGCCTTCAACAAACAGAACACAAATAATCCAGGTCTCCTTTTTGTATTTGTAAAATTAGGTACTCTCTTATCTGTACATGACTTTCCAATATGGGGCTATGGATGGATATTGAAAATATAATATTCTAGCTCAGAGGAGTAAGTGATGGTAAGGGTATATAATCAGCTACTCTATCGAGATTTGTAAAGTCCTGGTAAAGCAAAAAAATGTTTCCTGCTTCGTTTAGTCAATCATTCTTAGTACTCAGTGGCAAAGTCAGAAACAGTCACCTGCTTAACACTCATTAAACTCCTCCCTCCACAGTAAAGCTTTAATAGCAATGGCTTCTTCCTCTCTGGTAATGATCTTTGTTCAGCAGCTACTGATGGCTGCCCTTCTAATTCAGGAGCAGAGAAAGACTATCAAAGTGCGAGTGCTTTCACTGAACAAAAAGGCATTTACTGTGCTCTTTTCTCACTGAAAACTGTATCCTTTATCTATGCTGATTAAAAAAAAACTATCTGGATTCTTTCCGGACTCCACCAATAAGCAATTCTTTCTATCCAATCCCCATCGTCCAATGTGTTTTGTCCATGGGCACTACCTTATAATAAATACTTAATGTGACCAAAAGAGCACACAAATCCCACTCACCCACCCACTGCCCTCCCGCCCACCTCCCACCGTTTGGGGAAGGTTTGTGGCCAACTAGGGTTCTTCCCTTCCTGTTGGATCCTCCCAGTGTTGCAGCAGGAAGCAACCAGTCCCTAGTGATAAGCCAGCTAGTATTTGTGCAGCGCACAACCTTTCCTGTTCAGGAACTGGGCCTTCAGGTCTGGCAAGGATAACAGCCACCACCCATCCGCAACCCTTTCTCTCTAGCCGAATAGAGTTATCCCGGGCTGGCTGCGGCTGGGTAGACAGCAGGAGAAAAAAGGCTAGGTGGGAAGTCCCATCAGCCTGCCGGGTCACTGCGACAAGTGCGCGCGTGGGTGATGGACAACCCCTCTTGCCCTCCCTCCCACCTCCCGGGTCGCACCGGAGACACAAGAGATATAAACACAATTTGAGGAGGGACTACAGAGGGAGTGTTGCCAATCGGCGGAGAGAGAGAGAGAGAGGGCAGTCGGAGAAGGTTACAGACCACGAGAACTGCGGGGCGGGTGGGGGTGGGGGCCCTGGCCCCGGGACGGGAGAATCTGGCTAAGAGGGGCGGCCGCCCGATGGAGGAGACGCAGAGGAAAGGCTCACCGGAGGGCAAGAGGGGCAGATAAGAAAAAAAAAAAAAACAACCCTGTAGTGAGAGTCTGCACCCAAGGAAAGGCCGAGAGAGGAGCGAAGGGCCTGTCGGAGGTGCTCAAGGAGGGAATGAGAGCCAGGGAGGGAGCGTCCTGAGAGGGAGGGGGCGCTGAGCCCCAAAAGATAGCTGGTGGGAGGGGCGGCGGGGCCACAGAACGCCAGGAGAGGAATTACACGATTTTGGAGAGAGCAGTCCGCCGCAAGAAGGGCACACAGGCAGGGGCTGAGGCTACGAAGGCTTGCGGGGCCCGCTACAAGACCGATGTGTGGCGGGACCCACCGGCGGAGGGGAGGGGAGCAGCTGAGCCAGGGGACAGCAGGACGGACGGCGCCCAGAGGAAGGGCCGAGGCGGGCCCCTGTCAGCGCCGCGGCGGCCCGCACGCGGGTCCCCCGGGAGGGTCCCGGCCCCCGCTCGGGGACTCGGCGGGCAGGGCGCGAGCCCGCGGCTCACCTTTGAAGAGGTAGTCGTACTCGTCGTCGCGGGTGCCCATGGCGCGGCCGAGGAGCGGAGGGGCGGGAGCAGCAGCGGTATCGGTGGGACCAGGGGGCGTCGCTGCAGGGGTAACCCGAGCGCCGAGCTCCAGCAGCCAGACCGGGTGAAGCGCCCCTCCCTGCCGCTGCGCCACTTCCGGCAAGCCCCAGCCCCGGGGGAAGTACTTCCGGGGCACGGCGCCCCGCCCCCGGCCCGGGAAAGGCGGTGCGTGTCGGCGTCGCGTCCGGTCTGGCGGTGTAGGTCTTCCAACTTTCACGCCTTCCAGCAGGCTCGTAGAGGGAAACTGAGTCTTGGATTCCCCGCTGACGACAGTGCTAATGGCCCTGGCTCTTTCCTCGCGCTACCATGCTGGGCAGCGGGACGCTGGGAGCGCGGGCGCCTCGCCGCTTGGCGGATTTGTGAATGGGGGCGGGGTCCTCTAAGGATTAAAGAGCCGGAGGCGGCTACACACGCGTGGTGGTTCCATGGTGTAATGGTTAGCACTCTGGACTCTGAATCCAGCGATCCGAGTTCAAATCTCGGTGGAACCTGACCCTTTCGCTTTTACTTTCCCAGGGCCTTAATTTATTTATCTATTCGCTAGAAGATGAAACAACTATAGTGTACATCTGGCCTTGAAATAAGTGAAATACAGTCTTTGCCTATGAAAACCTCCTAAATTCCCTCCTTCAGTTCGGTGTCGTCTGCCACATGGGGGTCTAGTAATTAGCCTCTTCACTTTTTTTTTTTTTTTTTTTTAAAGCCTGGGCCCTCTACCTCAAACTTAATTCAGAAGCTTCAAGGAAACTTCATTCCTTTTGCCGGAATTTTCTACTCCCACCTTCAGTTAAGGGCAGGAGCTTCTCACCCACTCTCTCTCCGGAAATCTCTTAAACTATCTCCAGATTGTCATTCAGAGAACTTCGCCCACCCTCCTCATCAAGATTCATCAAGAACTTCTTGAGTCCTATCTGTTGGCCTCTAAGCTAAGCCCGTTTACATAATTACTTCATTTATCACACCAAGCGAAGGATGGCAATGTACATTTTAGTGAAAATGTCAATGCTGAGACTCAAGTGATTTGCTAAAGATGGTGCCACAGAGCCTTCCTGTACTGAAGGCAATTCTGTAATTCCCCAATGCCTTTCCCTCTCATTGTCACAACCCCTACCATCTATATGCAAACTCTCAATTTAGACTTTTGAACCAGTGGCCCCACAGATAGCAACTTTGCATTCCTGGAAACTGAATGTCAGAGAGGAAGTCAGCTTACACATGGAATGAAGGTTGCTAATCAATTGACTTTAAGGATATTATCCTTGATTATCTGAGTAGGCTCAATGTTGTCCTAAGGGTATGTGTGTTTGTGTGTGTGTGTGTATGTACATATATATATTTTTAAATTGGTGCATTGTAGTCTCACATCATAATGTAGTTTAGAGTGATGGTATCCATGCACACAGCGCTTCGTGAACTACCCCCCACTTCCTTCCCACTCCCTCCCCTCTCCCATACATGATATTGAGGTTGGCATTGGTAATTTTACATATATACATAAGGTCAATGGAAGAGTTTCCTTCATTAATTCTCCTGCCCCTCCCCTACTACCCTCCCCTAGACCACCTCCCTCGCTCCACTGAGGTTTCTCCTCCATTATCTGAAGTCCCTTTTGTATCCCCATTACGCCCTAGCTTCTACATACGGAGAAAACATATGACCTTTCACTTTCTATGACTGGCTAATCTCACTTAACATAATATTCTCCAGGTTCGTCCATTTTCCTGGAAATAACATAATTTTGTTCTTTATTGCTGAGTAGAATTCCATTGTGTGAATATCACATTTTGTAATCCATTTGACTGTTGATGGACACCTAGGTTGGTTCCATAATTTGGCTATTGTGATTTGCATGGATATGCATGTATCATATAATATTCTGATTTCAAGCCCTTTGGAAAGATACCTAGGAGTGGTATAGCTGGATCAAATGGTGGCTCCATACCCAGTTTTCTGAGGAATCTCCACACTGATTTTCATAGTGGCTGCACTAATTTGCAATCCCACCAACAGTGTGTAAGAATTCCTATTTCCCCACATCCTCGCCAGCATTTATTGTTGTTTGACTTCTTGATGATTTCCATTCTAATTGGAGTTAGTGGGAATCTCAGTTTTTATTTGCATCTCCTAAGGGTCTTTTAAAAGTGGAAAAGGAAAGCAAAAAAGGCCTGAGTGATGTGGTGTGAGAAGACCTCAACCAGCCTGGGCTGGCTTTGAAGATAGAGGAAGGGGACCAGGAGCCTAGGAATCTCTGCCAGTATAAAGTGATGGGAGAGCCAGGCGTGGTGGCACACGCTTATAATCCCAGTACTTGGGAGGCTGAGACTGGAGGATCCCGGTTCCCAGCCAGCCTCAGCTACTTAGTGAGGCCCTCCGCAACTCAGTGAGACCCTGTTTCAAAATAAAGAATAAAAAATAGGGCTGGGGGTGTAGCTTGGAGGTAGAATGTCCCTGGGTTCAATCCCAAGTACCGCAAAAAATAATAATAAAATAAAGTGATGGGAGGTTCATATAAGGCCCTAGGTACTCCCCAGGTGGTGATCCACACTGGGGGAGATGTTTAAGCAGCCAAATATTTGTAGGACACCTATGTGCTACTGCAACTGTTTCTCAGTCCAGTGGTACTCACGTTGGGCAGACATGATGGACCCTCAGAGGGACACCATCAATAACTAGACAGCTCCAAAGAAGTAATTCATGAGAGTTCTAGGGAAGCGCCACAGCTCAGAGACTGAAAAAATTAGGAAGGGCTCCCTGGAGGAAGAGGAACTAGTGCTGACCACCAAAGGAAAAAGCAAGGGAGGAAATATATTTTGGGAAGTGGGGGAAAGTAGATTGTAAGAGCATGTTGAGCAAGGCCATTAATGGTGAAGAATTACAAGCATTTTCCTCCCAAATTGTTTCTTAGTGTGCATTCTGAGAAGGACAGTAGTGTTCCTTAAAAGAAGGATTGTATGGCCAAATAAGAACTACACAGCTGGGCTTGGTGACACACGCTTGTAATCCCAGTACTCGGGAGGCTGAGACAGGAGGATCACAAATTCGCAGCCAGCCTCAGCTACCTAGTGAGGCCCTCCGCAACTTAGTGAGACCCTGTTTCAAAGCAAAGGATAAAAAATAGGACTGGGGGTGTACCTCAGAGGTAGCATGCCCCTGAATTCAGTCCTCAGTACCGCAAAAATAAATAAATAAATAAATAGAACTGCACACTGTCTCCCCACTTAGAGAATCCCTTCACACTTTGGCATTTTAAAATCTATAGATATCCCCCCCTGAAGAAATATTTTGTTACAGTGTTGTATGTGGCATTTACCAGCTTCACCAAAGCACAAAATTCCTTCCTTAATGGAACACCATTAGCATCCCTCTGAACACTCTGGGGGAGTAAAAGATTTGTGGACAGAGGGGGTGATTGAAGTAAACCTGGTCTTAGGAAAAGCAAACTGGCTGTGGACTACAGGACTCCAGTAAAGAAAGACTGGAGGTGTAAGTATGAGAAGTCTAACTGCAATCTACTGAGCACAGACTAACAGAAATGGGGTGCAGCCATGAGACTAGAGAAGAAAGAAAAAGGCTGTGTGGAAAAAATAGTAGATTCCATGGACAAAGAAGAGAATTGGGGTATTACTTTCGTGTTTGAGGGAAGAGGGATAGTAATTACTTGATGTTTCCCTTGTACTCACTCAAGAAATATGAAACCCCATTTTGTTTATTTATTTATTTATTTATTTATTTATTTATTGTGATGCTGGGGATTGAACCTGGGGCATTCTACCTCCAAGGTACACCCCCAGCCCTATTTTAATTTTCCTTTTTTTTTGCGGTACTGGGGATTGAACCCAGAGGCATTCTACCTCCGAGCTCCACCCCCCAGTCCTATTTTTTATTCTTTATTTTGAAACATGGTCTCACTAAGTTGTAGAGGGCCTCACTAAGTAGCTGAGGCTGGCCTTAAACCGGATCCTCCAGTCTCAGCCTCCCAGGTACTGGGATTACAAGCGTGTGCCACCACACCCGACCCTATTTTTATTTTTATTAGGAAACAGGGTCTGGCTAAGTTGCTAAGGCTAGCTTCAAACCTGTGATCCTCCTGTCTCAGCCTCCCAAGTACGAGGATTACAGGCGTGTGTCACCATGCCCAGCTGGGACCCCGTTCTTAATGTAAATTATTTGAATAAAATATTTGCAGAAGTATAAAGCTTTAGTCTTCCTCCACTATTTCAATCCCTATCCCAACCCCAGAGATAAGTACAACATATATATAAAATCAGGTTATATGTTCTATTCCACATCTTGGAAATTTTTCCATATTTACCCACACTGATTTAGCTAATTTGCTTCATAGTTTTCCTTTGCAAGGATTTATCATAGTTTATATAAACATTCTCATTTTCTTACCTGTGGATGTGGCACATACTAAGAGTTTAATAAGTTAAAACCTATTTCAAGCCAGGTGCAGTGGCGCATGCCTGCAATCCCAGTACTTGAGAGGCTGAGACAGAAGGATTGCAGGCTCGAGGCCAGCCTCAGCAACTTAAGCTAGGCCCTCATCAACTTAGTGAGACCCTGTTTCAAAATAAAAAATAGGTCTGGCATGGTGGTATACACCTGTAATCCCAGTACTTGGGAGACTGAAGCAGGAGGACCACAGGTTGGAAGCCAGCCTCAGCAACTTAGCGGGACTCTGTTTCAAAACAAAAAATAAAAAGGCCTAGGTTTGTAGCTCAGAGGTAGAATGCTGCTGGGTTCAATCCCCAGTACCACACACACACATACATGCAAAAATAATTAAAAATAGGGCTGGAGATGTAGCTCAGAGGTAAAACACCACTGGGTTCAACCCCCAGTACCACAAAACAAAAACAAAAACAAAATTATTTCAAACTCATTTCTTTGTTTCTTATTTCCTTTAGAGAGGCTGGAAAAGCCAAATATTCATTTTCTTAGCTACCCTGCTAGGAGAAACATGGGACAATTCTTCCCAATAACACCCAAGCCTAAGTCTAAGGAATCTAGGAAAGTTTTTTCTGATGAGAGACAGGAGCTGCCTTTTTTTTTTTTTTTTTTTTTTTTTTTTTTGTGGTACCAGGGATTGAACGCAGGGGCAATCTACCTCCGCGCTGTGCCCCCGGCCCTATTTTTTTTTTTATACTTTATTTTGAAACTGGGTCTCACGAAGTTGTGGAGGGCCTCACTAAGTAGAGAGAGAGAGACAGGGAGAGAAAGAGAGAGAGAGAAAGTGAGCTGAGGCTAGCCGTGAACCCGGATCCTCCGGTCTCTGCCTCCCAAAGTACTGGGATCAAGCGTGCGCCACCACGCCCGGCAGGAGCTGCCTTTTTAATCCCTCTTTCTCCCAACTGTAAACATGATGTGGTGTCTACAGATGTGGCAGCTCCCTTTCCCAAAAAGAACCAGGCTAAACATAATTGTTATAATTGAACTGTAAGCCACTGTCAATAACCACACACCAGCCACCAACACTGAATTCTAGTAATATTTTTAATTTGTGCTTATCTGATGGTTTGCCCAATAATTACCACTTCTCTGATAACTACTGAATTATAAAATTTTCTCTTGTGTTTATTACCATTTATATTTCTTCATGAATTGTCCATTTTCAGATTGGGTTATCTTTTTTTTTTTTGGTACTGGGGATTGAACCCAGGGGCATTCTACCACTAAGCTACACCCCCAGTCCTATTTTTTATTTTTTATTTTGAAACAGGGTCTCACTAAGTTGTGGAGGCCTCACTAAGTAGCTGAGGTTGGCTGCGAACCTGCGATCCTCTTGTCTCAGCCTCCCAAGTACTGGGATTACAAGTGTGCGCCACCACACCCGGCTTGGGTTATCTTATTGATATGGAAGATCTCTTTATATATTCTAGCTATTAATTCTTTGCCTGTAATACATTGCACAAATATTTTCTCCAAATCTACTATCAGTTGATTTTTTGTTGTTTATTTATTGAGACAGGGACTCACCATGTTGCCCAAGCTAACCTCAAACTAAGCTTGCTGAACCTCCATTACTTACCTCAAAATGGGGTCAAACATGAAGAAGGAATGAATATATATATATATATATATATTCTGTAGACAGTATATATATACTCTCTATATATATATACTCTATATATATACTCTATATATATAGATATATAGATATATATCTTAGCATCATTATATATATATTAGTACTGTATATGCATTAGTACTGTAATATATATATATATATATTAGCATCATTCTTCTTGGCACACAGTAAATATTCAGCTAATGCATTCATTCTCAACAGGGGTCAGTTTTGCCCCCAGAAACATTGGTGATGTCTGGAGACATTTTTAGTCCTATTGGCTTCTACTGGGTAAAGACTAGGAATGCTGCTAAACAGCCTCAAATGCACTGGACAGCCCCCGTGAAGAAATGAATTATGTAGTTTCTGTTTGTCAAGTAAACAGACTTCCGTGTGCTATTTCTGGACCCAAAGTATTTTTACAATACTGTTTACTTTATCTGTTTATCTGTTAAGCTCTACATACCAGTTTTTTTGTTTTGTTTTGGTTTTTGCAGTACTGGGGATTGAACCCAGGGGCATTCTACCTCCAGGCTACACCCCCAGCCCTATTTTTTTTTTAATTTTTTGGAATCAGGATCTCACTAAGTTGAAAGGAACCTCACTGAATTGCTGAGGCTGGCTTCAAACCTGGGATTCTCCTGTCTCAGCCTCCCAAGTACTGGGATTACAGGTGTGCACCACCATGCCTGGCTACAATTTCACACTTTTTGAAATTTTATTTTTTGGAAAGGGAGAAAGAGTACAAGCACACTAAAGGTACTCCTAATCTTTTAGGTTTTTGAGAACAGGTCTCACTGTGTTGCCCAGACTTGGTCTCTGACTCTCGAGTTCAAGCAATCCTCCTGCCTCAGCCTCCCAAGTACTGGGATTATAGGCATATGCCACCACACCTGGGTCCATCTCTGATATTCTGGAATACAAAGTTGGAATACACAGATGCCAAAATTTGTCATCATTGCCTCACGCAGTGATGCTCACCTGTAGTCCCAGCTAGAGGCTGAGGTGGATGGAGGATCACTTGAGTTTAGGGGTTCCAAGCCAGCCTGAGAAGTATATGAGACATTGTCACAATCATCATCACTGTTCTACGCACTACTCACTACATCTTGATGTCTCTTGGATGTGTCTCTTCTTAGTCCCACAGCTACGATTTTTTTTTTTTTTTTTTTTTTTTTTTTTTTTTTTT
>PVJS01036579.1:0-20385 GCA_004027185.1 Glis glis | reverse complement strand
CTCTCTCTCTCTCTACTTAGTGAGGCCCTCTACAACTTCGTGAGACCCGGTTTCAAAATAAAGTATAAAAAATAGGACCGGGGGTGTAGCGTGGAGGTAGAACACCCCTGGGTTCAATCCCCAGTACCGCAAAAAAAAAAAAAAATTGAGTTCCTGATCTTTCCCAGCAAAACCTGCTGTCCCTGAGCCCTCCCCATCTGAGTTAGCTTAGGCAACTGAACCTTGGATCCCAAACTTTACAGCCTTCCTTGAGCACCCCTTATCTCACCAGCCTTCCTCACCCCCAGACTAATTCACAAATGAATCCTGTCGATATACCTCCAGAATCCAACTCGCCCCTGCTAGTGCAGTCACCTTCTAACCGGGTTTTCTGCTTCCGTCCTTGCCCACCTTCCATAAGTTGATTCTCTATATCCACGGATTCCACATTTGTGGATTCATGAGGATCAAAAGTATTTGGGAAGCCGGGCGCAGTGGCGCATGCTTGTAATCCCAATACTTGGGAGGCTGAGACCAGAGGATCCGGGTTCACGACCAGTCTCAAGCTACTTAGTGAGGCCCTCCGCAACTTAGTGAGACCCGATTTCAAAGTAAAGAATAAAAAAATAGGGCTGGGGTGTAGCTTGAAGGTAGAATGCCCCTGAGTTCAATCCCCAGTACCGCAATAAAAAAGTATTTGGGAAAAAAATTGCATTGAACATGTACAGGCTTTTATGTCATTGTATACTAACTGTGTACATGTAACACCTATTCAGGATTTGGGGCAGTAGAACCGTGATCCTAGTTTTTTTATACTTTTATTGATACATTGTAATTATACATCACAGTGAGGTTCAAAGTCATATGAACAGACATTCACGAAGGTCTTGGTGAGATACTCTTTGGGTCCCACCCTGCTATCCACCCATCCCCTTACATAGCAGTGATACTGGTAGTGATACTTTCTTAACTGGGCACAGTATAATTTGAACTGTTTCTTTTATCGGTTCTTCCTTTTCCCCTCCCCACCTCCCTTCCCTCTATCCCCTTCCATTATTCTACTGTGGACCAACATTTTTCAGTGTCATCTTGTTCTGCTGACAATACAGCTGTTCTCGGTACTGTGGTAGATTGATTTCAGGATCTCCCACAGATACCAAAATCTGCAGATTTTCAGATCTCTTATGTTAATAGTGTGTAGTATTGGCATATAACCTATGCACATCCTCCCATATACTTTAAATCACCTCAAGATTACTTTTTTTTTTGTGGTACCGGGGATTGAGCCCAGGGGCTTTCTACCTCCGAGCTACATCCTGGCCCTATTTTTTATACTTTATTTTGAAACCGGGTCTCACGAAGTTGCGGAGGGCCTCACTAAGTAGCTGAGGCTGGCCGCGAACCGGGATCCTCCGGTCTTAGCCTCCCAAGTACTGGGATTACAAGCGTGCACCACCACGCCCCGCTCAAGATTACTTATACTACCTAGGATAATGTAAATAGCTCCTGTACTAGATGACTTATAATACCTAGTGCAGAGGATGAATGAGCGCATTAAGGCTCCCATCCTCCAAGGAAAGGAAGAGGAAAATCAACTTCATTACTCTTGATGTTAGATGCTTTCCACTGAACTCTGAGCACACCCCCATCTGTTCTTGTTTTTACAATTCCCCCTAAGGTAGTTGCTGTCTGCCTCATGTTATTGATGTGAAATCTGAAGCTCAGAGAAATTGCTGTCTGCAGAAAGTTGTACAACTTAGAGCTGGCAGAACCCGCATTCGAAACCAGATCCGTCTGACCCCAAATCCCATGCTCCTCCCCTTGGGCTACCTTCTCTCTAATGAAGGATGATCGATTATCTGTCATGCACTAGCTAATGCATTAGGGCATCTCAAGTCCTAATGAGACCCACAATATGGGGAAACTGAGGTTCAGTGAGATCCCCTACACTGCCTGAAGTCATTCAGCTGCTAAGTTTCAGAGCTGGACTGGAAGCAGCTTTGTTTAACCTCAGCACCAAGTTCTGCTTGGACGAGGTGGTCAGTGTGCAGTCTGATGACGGGCACATCAAAGGAGTTGATGCCCATCAACTGTTGAGCCCACTCCCGTGGACCTGTCAGCTCTGTGCTATTCCGTCTTTGCAAACTGTGGCCAGCACACTTTTATTGTGGCCACAGCCAGGGAGAAACCACAGGAGTCAGTGGACAGGGAGGGCCCAGGACAGGTCATCTCCAAGTCTGGAGAAACAGCCAGCCACATGCCTGTCTACTAGCAAGGGCTCATGGACTTACCTGTGGGTTGCAGAGGCTACTCACTGTACAATTCCTGCTCTGGTGCAGAGAATTAAATAAGCAGAATGGTGGGGCACTTGAGCTCAGACTCTAGAATTTGAGTTCTTGGGTTTAAGCCACTCACCAGCTGTCTGATCTTCAGATACTCATTCCTTCTGACCACCCTTATTTATAACTCAGGGCTGGTAATGGAACCTGTCTGGTAGGGTCATAGATCAGATAAATACAATGAGGTTGATAAAATGCTTGAAACAATCAATGGCAGCCCCATTTATACTCATAGTTCCATACTAACTAAACACTTCATTAAGCCACCAAAAGTTTTAAGAAAAGAATCCCAAGGGGTAAGTAGAGTTCAAATATCACCACTTTTCCTTTTCAGATGAACTGAAAGACTGGGAGAGACATCGCACAGCCAGATTTGAAGTTGGATCCTTGGACTTCAAGTCCAGTGGTCTAAGACCAAGAAAAGAAGAAAAGGTGGGAGGAAATAATCCACGTTTCGTGGACACCACCTCCCACCGCTGTGCGTGCGTGCGTGCATGCGTGCGTGCGTGTGTGTGTGTGTGTGTGTGTGTGTGTGTATTGAACCCAGGGGCATTCTACATCTGAGCTATAACCCCAGCCCTTTTTTTATTTTTTTATTTTGAAATAGGGTCTCACTAGGTTGCTGAGAGCCTCACTAAGTTGCTGAGTCTGCCCTTGAACCTGCGATCCTCCTGTGTCAGCCTCCCACGTACTGGGATTGCAGGCATGTGCCACCGCGCCTGGCTTCACCTCCCACCTTTTTCTTGGTCTTAAAAGACCCCAGGACAGGCCAGGCATGGTGGCACACGCTTGTAATCCCAGTACTTTGGGAGGCGGAGACCGGAGGATCCGGGTTTGCGGCCAGCCTCAGCTCTCTCGCTCTCTCCCTGTCTCTCTCTCTCTCTCTCCTTAGTGAGGCCCTCCGCAACTTGGTGAGACCCGGTTTCAAAATAAAGTATAAAAAATAGGGCCGGGGGCGTAGCGCAGAGGTAGAATGCCCCTGCATTCAATCCCCGGTACCGCAAAAAAAGAAAAAAAAAAAGACCCAGGACCTAAAATCTAAGGATCCAACTTCAAATCTGGCTGTCTGACTTCTCTCTGTCTCATCTTGCTCATTTGAAAAGTAGTGATATCTGAATCCTACTTTAGACTTGGGATTCTTATAGGCTCCAATGAAGCAGTATATGTGGAAATATTATGTCACACTTAAAATGCCTCAGAAATGTGAGGTATTGTGTTAAAATTGCTTCCCTTTCTTGTGCCCCACCCCTCCCCAACTCTCAGCAGCCAGCGAGTCTCCCTCCCACCCTTCTAGGCCCTCGGCTTTCCTGGAATCTCACTTGGTTCCCAGAAAGCATTCGAAGAGCAGCACGGATTGTCCAGAGGCTGTTCCCAAGGCCTCAGGCAGCTAAGCCCGGCCTGGCCCTTCCTCGAAAACATCAGCCTAATGGGGAAAGAACAGGGGCTGGCGGTTCAGCCCTGCTTAAGACACGGCGTCCGTTCATTGAGTGTCCACTCTGTGCCGGGCCCTGGACACTGAGGATCCAGGCATGAGCAAGCTGGGCTCTGTCCTCAGGAGCTCAGTCCAGGCGGGGAACATCACAGACAATCACAGTTCCATATGCTATGATGGGGTGGCACTGTGACCAGAAGTCCAGAGGAGGCACTGTACCCGGCCTGGAAGAATAGGAGAAGGCTTCCTGGTGGAGGTGACATTTGAAAGGAACCTGACGCTCCCTCAGTCATGTGCAAATACAAAACCTTCTCCACATTAGCACCTCCTCATCCCAGCGGCCATAGATTTGTCTACACGCCAAGCTACAGGAGGCTTTAAAATCATACTAGGTCCAGCTGTCATTTAGAAAAGGCTCAGAAAGCTGAAGAGACTTTCTCCTGGTCACCCAGCTAGATTGCTGGAATCACTGGGCAACTGTTAGGTGATGAGCAGCGTTTCTCCTCGGGCATCCATTTCTGATCAGACTGAACCCCTGGGAGAGGACACCGTCTGGTCTTAAAAATAGCTCCCAAGGGAGGAATCTCTGCGTTCCATCTTCTTCTGGCCCCAAGGCTGCAGCAGTGAACTTGACCCTTGCCCTGCACCTCACAGTGTAAGCGGGCTGTCGCATCCCTCTTGGTCTTCACGGCGGTTCTATGAAGTAGGAACCCATTAACCTGTTTTACAGCTCAGGAAACTGAGTCTGACGAGAAAGACCAAGACATTGATTTCAAAGTCACAGAGTCCGTGGCCACCATCTTGATTCGACTTCTAACGGCAAAGTCAATGTTTGTCTTAAGAATGTGGGACTATTTCCTTGCCATCTCCTCTTTTCTCCTTTCTCACACTTTTATAAAATTGTCTTCTCAGAAGCCAGAACTACTGTTTGCACATGGCTGGGGTGCAGCCTCCTTACTGCCTTTTGGCCCTGCCTCTGCCCCCCTCATTCTCTCTGCACAGCTCTCTGCCTCTCCTGGCTCTGTTTTCCTCTGTCGCTCTCTTCATTATTACTTGCCTGAGTCCCTCTCTGTTTCTCTGTCCCAGCTAGAGCTGGTTTGTTTTTCTTTTTTTTCTTTTTTTTTTTTTTTTTTGCGGTACCAGGGATTGAACCCAGGGGCATTCTACCTCCGTGCTACACCCCCAGCCCTATTTTTTTATACTTTATTTTGAAACAAGGTCTCACGAAGTTGAGGAGGGCCTCACTAAGTAGAGAGAGAGAGAGAGAGAGAGAGGGAGAGAGAAAGAGAGAGAGCTGAGGCTGGCTGCAAACCCGGATCCTCCGGGCTCTGCCTCCCAAAGTACTGGGATTACAAGCATGCGCCACCACGCCCGGCTCTTTTTCTTTTTTTTTAAACGAACTCTTTATTTACTTATTTATTTTTGTGGTACTGGAGGAGGAACCCAGGGGGCTTCTACCTCCAGGCTATACCCCCAGCCCTATTTTAATTTTTTTTTTAATTTTGAAACAGGGTCTCACTAGGTTGATGAGAGTCTCACTCCTTGCTGAGGCTGTCCTTGAACCTGTGACCCTACTGTCTCAGCCTCCCAAGGACTGGGATTACAGGCATGCACCACCACACCCAGCTCTGGTCTGTTTTTCTCTCTCCTCTTCTCTCTACCATATTTCCTCTGTCTGTTTCTCTTGTGTGCATGCCTGTCTGTCTGTCTGTCTGTCTCTGCTTCCTCTCTCTCTCCTCTGTCCCTTCCCCTCCCAGGTACTCAGAGACACCAAATACCTCTGCTTGAAGTAGCCCGGGGTTGCTCAGGGGCTGCCCCACGCAGACCTCTCTGGGTTCTCAGTCTACAGTTCCTGGGGCAGTGAGAGGGGAGGCCCCCAAGGAAATCTGGCCAGGCCCTGCCCAAAGCTGCACATTCCCTTGCAAGAAAGGAAAGAGGATTTCCAGAGAAGAGACAAACAGGAGACATTGGTCAACAGCTGCCCACCTCCCCACACCTCTGTCTCCAAACAGCTGGTTGGAGGAAAGGTGGCGTCCCACCACTGGCTGGAGCAGCCTGCAGGAGAGGACAGTGACGTCACAGCCCTCTGAGGCAAGGCGTGGGGAGGGTGCACATGGAGAGATAGGATTCAATACGTGCACAAAGTCAAAGTCCAAGCTCTCTGTTCTGGATGGGACCCTAAGAGCAGGGAGCTCAGGGTTCAGAGGGGGGGAAATAGAGTTCAAGGTGCCCCTCATCCATCCCGGCTACTCCGGCTTGTAGCCATGAGTCTACACCGCTGGGTTTCCTCTCCTTAATTCCTGCCTGTCCGGTGGGAGTGACGATTCTTTCCTCACAGAGATATAGTGACGTTCTGCTAAATGAAATCTTCTCTGGAGTACGTAGCACAGGGCTTGGCAGGTTCTGGGCACTCACTGAACACTGGCCCCTTCCTCGCCTTCCAGAAAGTTCCTGAACAAGCCCAGCTCCCAGGGTTCTCCCATGGTCTTCTCCCTTCAGTTCTTTGCTGGTCTTGACCGCCTGACCGGTCCTCCTGTCAAGCTGTGTTGATGTGTGGGCATGAACCCACGCCATTACTGTTACTGCTCTTGCTGTCTTTGTTGTTGGCTCTCAGACTGATTTATCCCCATGTCTTGTCTCCTCACTGCCATGGCTCTGTGGTTTGGATGTGGTTTGAGGTCCCTCAAGGGTCCGTGTGCAAAAGGCTTGGTCCCAAGCATAGTGTTATTGGGAGGGGGTGGGACCTTTAAGGGGTGGGGCCTGGTGGGAGGTCCTTGGGTCATTGGGGCGTGCCCTCAAAAGGGAGTAAAGTATTTCTCAGGAGACTGCTCAGTAGTTCTCTCAAGAGGGTGGTTATAAAAGGAGCAAGTCTGCTCCCTGCCATCTCTCTGCTTCCTGGTTCAAGAGCCAACTGCTTACTCCCATACACACTGCCACCGTGATGTGATGCCATCTGCCACCCTCACCAGAGGCCAAACCGATGGGGCCACCAGATCTTGAACTTTGAACCTCCCAAACTAAATAAACCTCTTTTCTTCATAAATAACCTACTTCAGGCATCTTATTATAGTAACAACAAGCAGACTAACACACATGTTGAGCCACTGGTTCTCGTGAATGGCAACTTACACTAAAAGGCAGGCATTCACCACAGCACATTGGGTAAAAGCGTGGACTTCAGGGGCAGCTAGATCCAGGTTTGGATTTGAGCTTCTCTGCTTATTAATCTATAAAATGGAAATAATAAGAACAGGATTGGATTCTGGGGATTGAGTATGATGGAGAGCTAGCACAGGAGGCCCTTGATGGATGGTGGATGGACTTTGAGCTGCTATCCCATGGTACTTTCGCTCTGTCAGTGCACTTCTGGGTATAAAGCAGGCATTGGTGAGTGGAACTGGGACAGAATGGAACAGCCAGCCTCGCAGACACCTGTTTCCTATTGCTGACTTGCCCATCACCGCTCAGTGTGGACAGGGAACCTGGGAGTGACAGCCTCCGACTCAGAATGATTTCTGAAATCATCCAGGTCTTCCACCCATTTTTCACTTTTAAAAGAGGAAAATGAGTCCCCAGAGAGGTAGAGAGATTTGCTTCACCTTCTGATAAGCACATTGGTGGAGTTGCTCGTCCTCTATTAAGATGCGGAGGAGCTGGCCTCCGGGTCCTCTTGGTCCTATCTCCTGAGGGCGGTGCTGTGCATGTCACTGTCTAGCAGCAGGTTTGCACAGAGGAGAGGGAGGAGAGCAAGAAGCACCCTGGGGTGGGGCACGGATGCTTCCTCTCATTCCCGATCCCTCCCCCGCACTGCAAAGGCACATCGTCCTCTCTGAGTAGTTCACCTGTTCACGGCCACACAGCCAGTGTGCTCAAAGCCAGGGTTTGAATCTAGGTCTGTGTCAGTCTAGAGCTGGGTTTTTCACAACACCTGCTGCCTCTGGAGGAAAACAGGTGCCACCAAGAAGGAAAAGGGTCTCCAACAAGGAGGAGTGGACCACAGAAAGACTAACTCACCACCCTCTGGGGATGTCTTGGGTTATCCAGTCTCCAAGAGGGAAGGGGCGGGGGAAGGAGGAGAGGATGACTGCCCAGGTGGGCCTTCAAGCTCACCTGTGCTAGTTAGAACACAGGAGAGAGCTAGCTAAAGATAAGTGGCACCTGGGCCCCAGGGATGCAGACCGCCCACTCTGTCTACCCGGGGTGGGAGAGTGGCCTATCTCTGCTGCCCTCACTTTCAAACATGTAACTTGATAGCCGGGCGTGGTGGTGCACGCTTGTAATCCCAGTACTTTGGGAGGTGGAGACCAGAGGAGGATCCGGGTTCGCAGCCAGCCTCAGCTCTCTCACTTTCTCTCCCTCCCTCTCTCTCTCTCTCTCCTTAGTGAGGCCCTCCGCAACTTCGTGAGACCCGGTTTCAAAATAAAGTATAAAAAATAGGGCCGGGGGCGTAGCGCGGAGGTAGAATGCCCCTGCGTTCAATCCCCGGTACTGCAAAAAAAACAAACAAACAAACAAACATGTAACTTGATAAAGTCCATGGAATCTGTGGGACAGGTCTGTGGAACCTGTGAGCAGGGAGGCTGGCTCAGCCTTCCATCTCTCTCCTCTCCGAATACTCCCCGCTCTCCTCTGTCTCCTGCATCCACTGGCCCTGGTGAGAGGTGACTCCAGGTCACTAGATGGCTCATGGCACCAGGATAGCTGGGAATTGTCTGTGGAGCTCAGCCAAGGAGTGCTCCTCCAGTCATGTTCTGCAGGTGCCACCCTGAACGTTCAGCCTCAGAGCTGGAATATTAGGCATTACATTACCGTGCCTTCCAACGTGGGCTGCCCTCTCCCCGTCACCCTTACGAATGCATTAGCTGTTTCCCATGGTTCCCGAAGCCACGTATGAGTCATCCACTTGTGCTTACTCAGGGGTTAATGAAATAGCCAGGGTTAAAGGGGCTGATTATCGCACATTGACCAACCAACCGATTATTCATTGTAAAGGTCTTTGATTAATCCAAAGGGTTTTATTGATCTCTTGTTATTCATATGATTTAACAGATAAGTAGCGGTGCTATTTGGGGGAAGTTACTTGGTTCCTTTGAATCCTCCTCTATAAATGGAGGTTATATTTCACAGGGTCCTTGTGAGGATTGAATGAGCTAATACTAGTAAAATGCTTAGAACAGTTCCAGGGACCTCTCAACCATTAATTGATAGTTTTTATTAGCTGTTTCTATTAGTGTTGCTGTTGATGTCATGAGTAGATGGACTATGGGATATTTTTAAGCACAACATGCACCACGAGGAGAGTTGGTAATGAATTAGATGTCTGCCATGGCAGACGAGAAAATAAGCCCAAGGAGGTGACATGGGAATGTGGTAGAATGGAGAGACACGGGCGTAGGACTCAGGCAGAGCTAAGTGCCAAGCCCAGCTCCCTGCTTCCTCTCTGGGTGACCTTGAGTGGATGGCTATTTTCCTCCGATCCCGTTTCCTCTTCCACAAAGTGAAATAGAACATGTCTGTGCTCGGCACAGGATAAGCATCAGCAGCAGTTGCCATGGTGACGACCGTCCTGTCTCTTCCCGTCCTCTCCAGACCTTTCTCCCCTCGCTTCAACTAGTGATTTGAGTCAGGTCTCCTGCCCTTCAGAGCTTTTCACAGGACCTCAGGAGAGCCCAAGCCCAGGCCCTGGCGCCATTTTGGACTGTGTGGCCACACTGGTTTGACTTCCTAGCTGGTGAAATGGAAAGTTTCAAACTGGAGAAGTCAGTACCTGGGTTAAAATAAAAACACCCTAATTTCATCTTTGCTTTATCTTAGCTATTGGTAAGAGTTTAGAAGGAGCTACCGATCACAGCAGGAGTTTGAACCCTTTGTCTTGAGACTTCACTCTAATGGGATCAATAACAGATTCTGGGGAAAATGCTACTTCAAGAGACCCCATGAGAAGCCCACCCCCAAGATGACTACTGTTTCCCACTAATTTATCTATTGGCAAATCAAGACATATACTAATGCTTAGAGTTCTGTTCAATGAGGGAAAGACACACTAGTGCAGTATAATGGAGGAGAACTAGGTTCTAGAGTCAGGATGCTTGGCTTGAATCCCACCACTGAGACCTTGGGCAGCTTGTTAACATCTCTGTGCCTCAGTTTCCCCGTCTATAAAATAGGGATGACAATATCCAATGTGCATGGCTGTGCAAAGACTGAACGATTGTATCACCACCTGTGGAGTGGCGGATTGAGTGAGTTGACCAAGGTGCAATGCTAAGAACAGGTCTGTGTCAGTCAGTGCCAGCCCGCCATCAGCTCACACCATCCCTCCTCCCCACATGTTTTCAGGAAAGACACTGGGACCTGCTCTCAATGCCCAGGAGAGAGAGCCAGTGTCTCCTTTGTTCCCAGTGCCTGCAAATAAAATTAGACGAAGCCCACATGGGAGCATTCATCTACAGTGCCCACCCTACTGCACCCCAAACCTTCTCCTCACATCCCCTTTGCCTGTCGCCCCCCAAGACTGTGACCTTTAGCTCTCAGAGAAGCCCCAGGTTGGAATGGACCATCGAGGTCATCTCATCTGATCACTCTTTGGATATTAGAATCCGGTTGGGAGCATCCCTTCAAGACTGCCCTCTTGCCACTCCTGGAATGCCTCTGGTGATGGAGAGCTCACCACCTCAAGGGCACCCGCCTCACTTCTGATGGTTCTCACATGAGAAAGTTCTTCCTGAACCAAGCTTCGATCGGCAACCACTGCAAAGGCAACTCTAATCCGATCGTTTCCTAGTTAGTTGCCCTCCGCTCTTTCCTTGTTGCCCCAGCCTTATGTCCAGACTCCAAGACCCCCTCATAGCCAAGAGCCCTCCCATCACTGCCAGTGCACTTCTGCCCCACAAGCCTGCCATTCCAGCAATGCCCGGGGTCTCACCTATTTTTAAAGACCCCACGCTTCCATTAATTTGTGTATCCTGTTCCCCTCTCTCCCCTTCTGTGATTGGCAATCTCCTACACATGCTCTAAGACTCTGATCAAGCCCTCATCCCCGGGAGCCTGGCTAGCTCCCCCACAGGGATTCAGAGTCCCATTCTCCCAGCTTCTAGAGCACCTCCCACCTTGTACGGCAATAGTCCCTTGGTGTGTCTGTCCCGCGAGGGTCAGCTCCTTACTCATTTTCAACATGGTGACTCCCAGGCCCAGTTCAACACTAGCACAGACTAGGACTAAATTGGATGGTAATTCCACCCATTGGTGCCAGCTTCTTCCCTCAGTCTAACCCTTGTCATACAACTGACTGTCCTTGAAATATTTGAAGACAAATCTCGTGTTCCCTGGATCTTCTCTTCTCCAAGTTGACATCCTCTTCCTCTTCCTCCTCCCTCTATTCCTCCTCCTCCTCCCCCTCCTTCTCTTCCTCCTAGTGCCAGGGATGGAACCCAGGGCCTCACACATGCTAGGCAAGCACTACTGAGTTACCACCCCAGCCCTAACATCTCTGATTCTGCCCATCTTTTCTTTTATGATGTGATTTCAGGTCTTCCTCATCCCCATCATTCTCCTCTGCACAAATTGCAACTTCTTGGTGTCATTCTCCATGTGTGCCTTCCACAGCTGTTCCCTGGCCCCGTGGTGGTCTGGCCCATGCAGGGGAGGCGGGACTGATCCCTTGTTCTGGGCATGAAGTGGCTCATAGCATAGACAGAAGACTGTCTTTAGAACTGGTTGGGCACAGATTCAAACTAACTCTAGTATCCATCACCTGTGTAACCAGGGGTGATATTCAAAATATCTAAAAATTGTCATGTCCCAGGAACTGAGGAGTCAACTATAGCTTTGGAGAAGGCTCCAAACTCCCTGTCATGCCTGGTGTTCTTCTGTAGGCATTTGGGTCACAGGGCATGAACGGAGGTGGAGATGGAGCGTCAGAGCAACAGATGAACAGCAAGAAGTATAGAAATAGCTGAATATTTTAATAGCCGGTAGACCATACCTATGTGGACCAGGTAGATATCAGGCCTGCATATGACCAGATTCAAGGAACTTTAGGGCTCTGAGTCTCAGTCTCCTTAACTGTGAAATGGGGTTGAAAGAAGTACCTGCTGTTGGGGACTCTGAAAGGACACAATAAATAGCACTTTCTTCCCTGCCACAATCAAGAACTAATTAAGAAATAAAGAAGCCGGGCATGGTGGCACACGCTTGTAATCCCAGTACTTTGGGAGGCGAAGACCGGAGGATCCGGGTTCGCGGCCAGCCTCAGCTCTCTCGCTCTCTCTCTCCTTCTCTCTCTCTCTCTCTCTCTCTCTCTCTCTCTCTCTCTCTCTCCTTAGTGAGGCCCTCCGCAACTTCGTGAGACCCGGTTTCAAAAATAAAGTATAAAAAATAGGGCCGGGGGCGTAGCGCGGAGGTAGAACGCCCCTGCGTTCAATCCCCGGTACCGCAAAAAAAAAAAAAAAAAGAAATAAAGAGCTAGGCATGGTGGCACACACCTATAATTCCAATATTTGGGAGGAGGCAGGAGGATTGCAGGTTCGTGGCCAGCCTTAGCAACCTAGCGAGGCCCTCCGCAACCTAGTGAGACCCTATTTCAAAATAAAATATAAAATAGGGCTGAGGGTGTAGCTCAGAGGTAGAATGCCCCTGGATTCAATCCCCAATACCTCAGGAAGGAAGGAAGGAAGGAAGGAAGGAAGGAAGGAAGGAAGGAAGGAAAGAAGGAAGGAAGGAAGGAAGGAAGGAAGGAAGGAAGGAAGGAAGGAAGGAAAAATGAATGAGCAGGTGTGATAGGAAACGTCTCCTTCACCACTTAACAGTTAGGTTGGGAGGTTTGGTTTATACCTGCAGATGAGGGCTCCTCACTGCTCCAGAATTAGCCCCTCTTCCCCGCAAGGTCATATGCTGTGCTGGACCAGGACCCGCCTCCCTCACATCACAGTCCTCACCTAAGTCTCCAGTCTCGCCTCTGTCACACCCCCGATGTCCAGCCACACCGAGTTTCTTGACCATTTTTAAACATGACAGATCTTCTGATCACCCCATGCGGTCGCCTGCTGTTCTTTTATCCTGGAGTGTTCTGTCTTCCCCTCTCTGGCCGACAAGCTCCTACTCATTTATTAATACTCGCCTAACGCTAGCCATGAGCTTAAACTTAAATTGGGAGCCCTGGAGGTCACGCTGAATCCCAGAGCCATAGGAAGCCAGCAGGTAGGAACTTGATGGCGTTTACCTTGACGGGAAACCAGATGGCAGGAAGGACTTTCATCATATTCAAAGCCATCCAGCAAGAGCTTCGAGGGGACAGGGGTTCCACCTATGGGGTGCTTTTCTTTCTCATCTTTCACTGTCTATTTCCTGTCTGAGCCCTATGCTTCTTGTTCCTTGAAATAAGGGTGGATTCTATTGAGCGATGTAGTGCCCACACTAGTGGGAGCAGGCATTTTTCGGTCTTACGCCATTGCTTGTACTATCTCTGGTAATGAAGTTGCTTAGATCCAAGAATCCTGCCTCCCAAGGAGACTCTTCCCCTCCTACTCCTTGAATAAATCCAGAGCCCACTTGAGACCCCATACTGTGTAAGTCCATAGGTAAGCTACTGAAATTCAAGGACTTGACAGACATAGAGAACTTAGCACAGCATCAGTCAGCCTGGTACAGAGTCAACATGAAATGAATGGTGGAAGTTTGGGCTATTATTACTATATTAGTCAGGTTGATTAATGCTTAGCTGCTACAATAGGCGGTCTCTTAAAATATCAGTGCCAAACTACTTGCCAAACTACAGGTGCATTTCTTGCTTATGTGACATCTTCTTTGAGCCAGGAAGTCCTCCTCTACCTGGAAACTTCACTATCTGGAACATGTGGCCTTCAGGGTCATCTCAACAGGAAAAAGAGAAATATGGGGAGGTGTATTGTTCTTACAGCCTCCATCTGGAAGCGACACCTTGGCCCCTTTGCTCAGAGTCCATGTGCCAGAACTAGTCAGAGGGCCCCAAACTGGTTTCTAAGGAGGATGGGAACTGTGGGGGAGCACTGGAAGAGTTTGTCGTTAGCACCACCTCTGCAGGTGGGGAAGAGAAGATTTGTCCTCATCTCATTTGAAATGAGATGGGAGCAACAAAACCATGTGCAGAAAAGATTCACAAGAATGGCTCAGTGGCATCACGTAGCTTCACCAAGCCTGTTTCCTCTTTAGCAAAATGGGTAAATAAGTGTACCCAACCCCATGGGGTTGTTTTGAGGTTTGGATGATGGATGCAAGAGTTCAGAGGATCTGGCTGACCTATGAAGATTATTCTATAACAGTTAGATGGATCTGGAGCTCAGCTCTAATTAGCTCTTTGGGTCTATAATGCCATTGAACACCTTGAACTCAGCATACACAAAAATCGTAAACTGATCTTTGCAACTACTTTTTCGGTCCTTCCATAGCAGGTACTTTGAATCCCTTGATTTATCTTAAGAAGGCTGTGTCTTCTGTTTCCCGGGGTGCTAGCCCTGGGCTGGTGCTCAGTAAGTGACTAACTAAAAACAGCTGGATAGCACTGGGAGAAGGCACAGACTCCAAGCAAGGTAAGCAGGTGCCAGTGGGGTCTTCAGGCCCCCTTCAAAGGAGGGAATGGGACTCTGCGCCCTTGGGTTCTCAAAATGTTCTACGTAGTGTAGTGTGATGCTGGTCAAATTGCTTCCACCCTGCCTCTGTTTCTCCATCTGTAAAATGGGAGACCATGGTAAATGGATCTTGAGGGTATTAATTCTAGAGCCAGACTGCCTTGGTTCAAATGTAGGTCCTGATCTGTGCCCTTTCTGTGTTTGGGGACAATTACATTACTCCTCTTGAGCCTCAGTTTTCCTGTCCATGAGAAAGGGATACTAATAGTACCTATCTCATCATAAGATTGTTGGGGGAGCCAGACATGGTGGCCCACGCTTGTAATTCCAGTACTTGGGAGGCTAAGATAGGAGGATCACAGGTTGGAGGACAGCCTCAGCAAGTAGTGAGACTCTCATCAACCTAGCGAGACCCTATTTCGGAGGTAGAATGCCCCTGGGTTCCATCCCCAGTACCATACACACAGAAAAATAAGATTGTTGGGGGAACTCAGGGAGAAATTTTGTACAAAATATTAACACCACATTTGACATGAATCCAATAATGTTGGGTAAAATTATTAAAATTGGGGTGGTGGTACTTTGTACTATAGAATACTATTCAGTGACAAAACAGAATGAACTATTGACTCGAGCAACAACATACAGGAATCTCAAAAATGTTATGCTGAGCAAAACAAGCCTGATGCATAAAATTTTATTCATATGAAACTCTAGAAAAGATGATCCTAACCTATTGTGGCAGAAAGCAGATCAAGGGCTGCATGGGGCCTGAGGTGACTGCAAAGGGGCATCAGGGAATTTGGGGGATGATAGAAATACCCCATATATCTATTGTGGTAGTGATCATGAATCATCATCAGGTCTGTTCATCAATACTCCTGGGCCAGAGTACTTAAAAACAATGCATTTATTACATGTAAATTATACTTGAGCACAGTATACTTAACAATTAGCAATCAGACAGGCATGAAACATGGAAAGAGAGAGAGAGAGAGTGAGGGAGAGAGAGAGGGAGGGAGAAAGAGGGAGAGAGAGAGGGAGGTAGAGAGAGAAGAGTATTGGACTAGGTGAGTTGTAACTCTGATTCTAAGAAATCCTGCCAAGGATGCCCCCACTCTGCCCACCGACAGTGCTTCCTGGCCGGGAGCCCCTTTCTCTGGGCATCTGCCCCAACTGTGTACATCCTGGTCCCCTTCTCTGCCCTTAGACCTGCCAGCTCAGTCTCTCTGCTTTGTCAGTAAACCAAGATAAGGGTGTGGACTGGAGTTTACAAGGCCTCAGACATGAGTGGGAGCCCAGTTATTAGCTCATAATGAAATGAAAATGTCGGCAGCCCCCTCTGGGCCAAGGAAACCAGTGACCCCTCCGTCTGCTAGGAGCTGGTGACCATGATTCACGAATCTGTGTGGGAGGCAGTAGGGCTGTCAGCTGGTGGTGATGTGTTAGGGCCTGGCCCTCTTTTCCGGATCCTAAGCTAGCACTTGGAGAATAAGACAGACACCCGCTTTAGGAAATCATCCCGAATTTGCTGATGCAGGAGGTAGGATACAGGGGGTTTAGCCACTTGCCTAAAGTCACACAGCTAGAAGTGGCTGAGCTGGAACTTGAACCCAGTCCATCTGACAAATCAGGTGCCTTGTGTCCCATCCCTCAACACACACAAAGCAAGTGACCAGAAATAGGACCCTCTGGGAGCATTTCCATGGAAGAGCCCAGGGCTGGCTACAGAAACAGCTGGCCGGTGGCCTTTCCCTGTCTGCCTTCCAAATCCTGCCCAGGTACCCTGATCAAGGAGCCTCGATCACACCTGGAACCCTAGCTCCAAAGCTGTCCCGGAATGTAGTTACAGCTTTTTCTAGTCCTTCTGGAGCAGGTGGGCACCTTAGAAGGAAAGTGGAATGGATGTGGAAGACACTATTGACCAGGAGAAGCAACACCAGGATGGGAGGAGGCAAAGGCCATGGAGGGGATGCACAGGGTATGAGGCGGGACCCCGGGATAACAGGTAGCAGAAGCCCAGGTGAGAATACTTCAACAGGGACTTAGCCCAGACACATGGAGGGTGGCTCACAGAATCCAGAGGCAACCATAGATCCAGGAATGGCCCAGAACCATGAAATACTGCTGGGACTTTCCTTTTGATCTCTAATCCAAACACCCCCTGGATGCCTGCTTTATTCTTCTCTTTCCCTGAAGATGGGGTTCCCCTGCTTCTCAGACCCAGGCAGCAAGAAGCATGGCTGCCATTGCAGGGCCAGCCCCACGGAGTAACTATCTGTCTGTCCGTCAGCCTTTCTCTTTCCTTCCACAATCCCAAGTTCCCCGGGGAAGAGGCTCACCTGAGCTTGGGTCAGCACCCCCTCCCCACCTCCAGGCACAGGTGTGAAGAACAATAGGGATTTGCCACCCTCCTTCCCCACCTGTCTCCGGCACTAGAGATGAGGGTACCTGGTTAAGATGATTTAGAGAGGGTTTATAGTTAGATATAAAATGTCCCCTAAAGAGCTCATTTATTAATGTTTGGAGCTAATGTGATTGAGTCATGAGGGCTGTGATCCCAGAAGTGGATAAATGCATTGTAATGGATTTACCTGGGTGGCACCCAGTAGGCCAGTAGGCCGGTAGGGTGTGGCTGGAGGAGGTGGTCCCTGGGGGTGCAGCCTTGGAGATTATATATCGTTCCTCCTCCCCCTGCTCTTTCTCTCTTGCTCTGGCATCCATGATATGAACACAGCACATGTTCTATTCCTCTCTCTGCTTCCCGCCGCCATGCCCCGAGATCCGCGGTCCCCAGCCTCATATGGACTGAGCCTGAAACCGTAAGAAAATAAATCTTTCCTCTAAGCTATATGGTCAGGTCTTTCGATTATGGCTGTGGGAATGCTCACTGGAACAGAGGGGCTGTTGGCCCATAGGCTCAGAACACTCCCTAAGATATTTCTTACATACACGTATCCACTCATACTGTTAACTGGCCCAATCTGGGCTCAGGAATTTCCCAGATTGCTCCCACATGCAAAGACACCTCCAAGCTGTTGACACTCAGACACCAGACGAGGGATCGCATCTGTTCCCCCAGCCCGGGCCCTTTAAGGCAGCAGGCTCAGCCTCTCTCTACACCCACAGCCATGGCAGCGATGGCCCTAGACAGTCTTCGTTTATTTCCCAACCTTTTCTCACTCATATCACATCTCCTTTAGAGTCTTGGCTCTTCGCTCAGCTCAGTCCTGGCTTCTGGCCCTTTCATTTCATTGTCAGCCCTTGATTTCCACAGTGTGAGTTTCTGTTCTCGCAACCAGGCCTTGAATAAGCTTGGCCTGCGATCCTGCACTGCCTCTCCCTGTGCGGAGTTTCCTCGGGAAGGCCACTCTCCACGGCCTCAAGGTCCCCCCCTGACTCCTGCTGGTCAGCAACCTGGCTGCGCCAATCTGAGATGCCCATGTCAAGGACTTTGAGAACATCCCATGGGCTTCTGACATTTGCACTTGGCCAAACTCTTGGGCTTTGGTTCAGCCCTCTGTGAGTTTGGGCTCTATCCCAAGTCCTATGCCAGGCACCAGGACGCAGAGATGAACAGTATAAGACTGTTGACTTAAGGAGACCACAGATATGGCAAAGGTCTAGCTCCAGCAGGCACTTGCTATGTTAGACATTGGGTAGCAACCGAGTGGCAGCTCCCAGTGACCATTCTCTTGGGCCCAGACAGCCAGAAGAAAACTCACGACAGCCCAGCATGTCAGAGATAGTTCTGAAATTGGCATAGCAAGCTGGAAGATAAGAAGTCTTTGTTAGGCCCTCCTCCATGGGCACAATGAGGTATTCATGCTATTCCCCTCGGGACTTGGGAAGCATTTTAGGCCCAAGAAAGATCTGTGCGTCATCATAATTGTGTAACATGGCTGCCCTCTTTCCGCCCCACCCCTTGACATATCCCGGTCGGGCAAGATAAAGTTCTGTTGATGCTGCTGCTGCTGTGGCCACCATTAATCAAGATTCCTTCAGTGGCCTTTGATTTCAACTTCCAAGGAGCTGAAAATCTGGGGTCACTTCCTTCCGTTGCCCCTGCTCCCCACCCTCAGCCACCGTGTCAAGGGATCCGCCACCCCCAAGTGCTTGGATGCAGACTCTACTGGAAGACATCATGGTGGGGGAGAAGGGCATGACCTTTGGTGTTTAACTGCCCTGAGTTTGAACCACTGACCAGCTGTGGAGGCTGCGCAATTTTCTTAACCTCTCTGAACCTCAGGGTTTTTGTTTTGTCTTGACTTTGTTCAATGGATAATTTCAGACTTGTGGAAACAGCTTTATGAAGTTGATATCAGGATTAAATGAAACAGCACGGAAAGCCTCCAGCACTTTGCCTGGTACTTAGCAGATGCTCAAAAAAAAAAAAATCTGGTTCCCATCTCTAGGCTCTAAGCAAGTTTGGTGAAGTAAAGTAAATGAACATGCCCCTTCTAGAAATCTTCTAGAAGTTTAAAATCTTTAGTGATTAGACTCACCTGTGAAACAGCCTCACCTGTCAAGGGGGCAGTAAGATCTCCCCCAAAAGATATGTAAGCACTACTGATCCCCACTTTATAGATAAGATTAGGAGGCACAGGATTGTTGAATGACTCATCCATTGCCCCAGAGCTGGGAGATAGTGGGGCTGGGATCTGAATCCTCCCTTTCGACTCCAGAGCCCATGATCTTACCACCTCACTCCCCTTGCCCATCCTCCTGGGTAAGGGTAGTGCACAGAGTCACCGGGAAGCAGAGGACGTGGAAAAGGGTCAGATGTGGAATCAGGCAGGTTGGACTCTGATTTCACAATGATGGTGACTGTGGGTCTATCACTCTGTTTCCCCATTTGCAAATTGACATCAGTAATACTCCCTGCCTGCAGAGTTCTTGTGTAGACCTGGTTAAACCCACTGGTTTAGCAAGTGTTTGTCAAAAGGCTGCTGTGTGCCGGGCACTGTCCTAGATGCTGGGGGAAAACCCTGGGACAAGATGATGGTCTGGTCTCCAGCGAGTCCCCTACCTTACTGTCCAATGAGAGAAGAAGATCACATTGGATGTTCATCCCAAACCAACATTTGCCATCAGCGTTAAGTGGAAGGGCTTGCATCTCTACAGGGACTTAATAAGTAAAATGGCACAATAATAACTAGCAATAAAGATACATAGGAAGGGTTTTTTCTGTACCAGTTGGTAATTGGTCCCTATTCACAATGAGGAAGCTGAGAACCAGCTAGGTTGTTAATTAACAGTGAGTTGAGCAGCAGAGATGGTTTTCAAAGCTCTGTGGTCTGCGTTTAGGTCTAGTCCTAAATGCCCCCCCATGGCCTCTGCCATATCTTACTACTGCCTTTGGCTTCATATATCTCAGCAATATGTTTGGAGACATCTGGAAAACTTGTAAAGGCTTATCATTGACTGTGGAGGATGTAGAGTATAAGCCTCCATCTCTGGTCTCGATCCTGCACCTACTCTAGACACAAGGACAGACGCTCGGCTGCAGGCTAGGTAGCAGAGCGCCATGGCATTTTCTGGCAAGACCCCCCACCCCCGTCTTTGCAATTACTTCACCACCAGCCTTTACATCACTGCTGGCCATGCCAGCAGCCTGGGTTGTGTCCTGAATCTAAAAGCTTGGCCACAGGCTTTTACGAAGCCGTATCTTTCTGAGAACTTCCTGGGCATTACCTCACTCGTCCTCTATCAACTTCCCCAGAAACCGTGGCTGGCACCCTCATCCCAGATGTATAGATTGTGAAGCCAGACGTGCCAGAAACAGAAGGTGACTTTTTCAAGGTCACCCAGTAAAGTTCAGTGCAGAGACACCCCCAGTTTTCCTGAGTCCCCGCCCCAAGATGTCTTCTGAAGCCTTAATGGCCAGAGAATTCAAGTCGCGCAGCAAGGGGCAGCAAGAGGTCAGATGACAGGACTTTGTCCTGACTCTGAATCCAAGACTCTCTCCCCTGCACTGCACACAGGCGCTGCTTCACTGAACACGTTTTTTTTTTTTTTTTTTTTTGGTGCG